>JAOTRH010000008.1:90300-113183 GCA_034768845.1 Heliamphora exappendiculata | reverse complement strand
ATATATTAAAAAAAACAGTAAAACTCCATAAACCGTAACAATAGAGTGATAACAAAATGAAAAACAGTTCATGTTCAACTATGTTTTCAGCATAAAAAACAGTTCATGTTCCAAATTATCAACAAAAAACAATTGTCAACAAGCAGCATTCAGCAGGCAACATTCCAAATTGTTGAAGATCCCTATTCAGCAATTGTTGAAGGCAACAGACAGATTCAGCAGGCAGTAAACAATTAAATATGATATATTATATATATAAATATATATTAAATTAAATATTACGGTCCGATTCGATTCATAACCGAAACCGTGAACTAAAATTCATAAATCGAACCGTAGTCTAATATTTATATATTTTTACAACCGGAACCAAACCAGTTCAAAATAAAACTGAACCAATTCGTACGAATAGGTCTGGTTCAGACTGGTTATTTGATTTTTTCAATTTTTTAGACACTCCTATGACGGTGGACATCTTGCCGAATAGATATTGGCATCTCGATATAAAAGAGTGAACCATACTAGTTCAAGTGTGGCGAACTGACAACGACGACATAAAAGTGTTGGCATCTCAGTATGAAAAGAGCAGACCATACTGGTTTGAGTGTTGCGAATTGACGACGACAACAGATGTGACATTGACACTAATTATCTTTAAAGTGATTTGTAAAATTCAAGCAAAAGTAAAAATTGTTAAGTGTGTCTTATATTATACGTATCTATATCATTAAAATTTTATTTACAGATATTTAGGTTAAATTAGAGTCATAAATTCATAAAAAAATTTAATACATATAGAGTTTTATAATTATATAGAACTAAAATTTTTAAAATTTGCATATAAATAAGGATCTTATACCCACATACTAAGCCATTGGATATGCATGTTCATTGTTGAGTTTCCGAGATCCTTTTTGTAGCTTTTTAGCTGGTTTGGTCCTGGCACATACTCGTTCATTTTGTTGTCCTATGCTTCTTCTGGGCATCGTTTATTTGTCCTGTTTATGTTGGGTAACTTAACCTCCTTAATCTGTTTTTATAATGTGTTGGAAGCATAAGACAGATTTCTTCTGTGACAAGATGACATAATAATGCTGGTAGGCTTTATGAAATGTTGAAATAAGAAAAAAAGATGTAAAGAAAGATGAAAAAGTACTGAAGACACCGAGATAACCTTTGAGCAAGAAACATAATTTGTTTTAAGACTTGAATTGTGGATGTTAAATTTTAAGGTATTTTTGATCTTATAATTGTACACCATCCAGCTATAATAAATTTTCTCTCACCGTGAACATAGAAAGATTATGCCGTTGTGTATTATTTTTTGTGTATATATAAATGTACTTACGTATATATTCGAGGAATAGTGATTAAATGACAACAAGCATGAGATTCACAACCATGATTTTTACCTTAACAAGTGACTCTTGAAAGGGTTAGATTCACAACCCCGAGCAGCAGTCTTCTTCTTCTGCCAAATACAGAAATAGGAAACCTCCCTATTGACTCCTTGCCAGTGTAGGAATTTAGCAGCCTTCTTTAATACTTGACGAATTCTAACTAACTCTCATGATGGTAGTTATCAAACTTCGGAGAAACCAAATCGAACATATTCACAGTAAATACAATAAGTGCATATACAGTGCATAAAATAATGGTAAAAATACAATTCACAATGCAGTATTTTTTGTAATATAATAATACATATACATGCAGTTAGATATGCAGTGTTTTATGCACTGCATGTAGTATTGTCGCTGTAAAATAACAAGAGAGAATAGAATTCTTTCAGCTAAGAACAAAACCATTGCATTACAATAATGTTTGGAAGAAGCCATAAAAGTACATACATAATAAATCTAAAGTGCAGGTGATGCAAGTGGGTGGTGTTTGGCGTTGCTAAAATTAGTAGCTTACAAATTGTAATTTGTAACCAAAGTAATGAGTATTTGGTAAAAATTGTGACTTGTAGCTGAAATAAAGAAAAACTAGTTATAAATTGTAACAGAAATTGTGAATGTTTAAAAAAACTTGTAATTTATAATTAAAATTAAATGCAGAAAGTTACAATTCAACGTCACATCAGCAATTCAAGCATCGACCACCCTAACTTAGAGATGCCAGCAAACATTGACCACCCTAACTTGAGAGAGAAAATTACAATTGACAGCAGTTAAAACTCCTCTAAATGTACACCTGAAAGGTCACTTGCAAATGCTCAGGAAGTTACCTTCCACGATCTAGAGAATGCCTAAACACAAGTTTTTGCAAACCAGACTAAATTTCCCAAGAATACTAAAAAAATGACAGAGTTGGGTTTATGCAAACATCAGAAATTTGCCATATTCATCATTCCTGATGAAGAAAGCAAAGAGCAAAACACACAATTTTACGGTAAGCTGTAACCACTGGAATGACCAAATCAAACGATAAAGTAAAATTTTTAAGTAAAACAATGGCAATTGATTACAAAGATTATTGGCAGATAAGAGGCTACATAATTGACAGTTTTTCAATGCTTCCGAAAAGAAAAGACAAATGAAAGGGGAATTTATACAAATCTAGAATAGATAAAGCTAGAAAGGAACCTCGATTGATCTATCATGAATTCAAGGAAGTTTTCAACTCTTGATGATCGTTTCAAATTCTTCCATTGGACTGGTGAACAATGCCATTGCCATTAGTATGTACGGCCTTCAGATCGTCTAGACCCCATATTCGAATTGTCCGATCATCACTAGCAGAAGCCAGCATGTGAGGGTTTCTTGGATTCCAACTGACACAATTTACAGCTCCAGAATGCCCAGGCAATGCCAATAGAAGTTCTCCAGTGCCTCTATGCCATATGTATACCTGCCGAGGGTTTTAAAAAAATTACTGGGAATCAAGATAGAATAAATCTATCTTTCTGCATGTGCGTGCAATGTACATGACAGGGAGAGAGATTTCTACATCCTCGAAGCCGGCTATTTGCCTTGACTATGTAAAAAGACCCAATCAGTTGTCGTTCTGAACCAATTTGACAGTTTCTAACAGCCCACATCATGAATCAGAGAGATTTCCAAATTACACTGGTAAAATGTCATGTCTGTGGTGTCAATATAGACATCCAAATTAATCTTAAGAGATGTTTCTTATGAACGAACCTAGATGCACTAACCTTTAGGGAGAATAGTATAACTAAAGTGAGGCCTCCTTGATATGTACTACCTAGCCTTGCATCAATGGGGGATATCGTAACCATTTATTGCATCTACAAAAACTACAACCACCTCCAAAATTACATATAAGATACAACTTGATGCTACAACGCCAACCCGTATATGTGACAGGGCCAGAAGAGTTATGCACAAGGGGCATGCACTAACCTTTTTGAGTAGAGTATATCTCTAAGGTAGGGCCTGTGCCTTGCATCAATGGGAGAAAAATGGCCATTGGAAATTAAATATAAAACGATAGATCATCTCGACCATCAAAACTATCCTCAGTTGGAGATAACCATTGAAAATCGTGTTTGTTATAGGAGACTACCTCGATCATCATGACTATCAACGTGATGGAAGAATAATCTCAACAATCAAGACAATAAGAGCCATACAAAGCTGAAGAGCTCTCATAAATCAGCCTTTCTTGAGGCTATTAAATTGATAATTCAGCCACTGAACTCGGGTTTTACCTTCTTTTATTATTATTTTTTTTGCATTAGTAAATGTAGTGTAATTAAAATTGCCAAAATATGCAATCATGTACACATAACATATACAATGACAAAACTAGAGCAACATATGAAGAAATCCCTATGCAACTGGGATGTGCAAATCCTCCAAAAAATCAACAAAAGAATCCAAACCAAATGGATACTCTCCATAAGCCAAAACAGAGTGTTGAAAGCACCACTCTTTTCAAAGACGAGATGGAGCAATCAACACCTCAAACGAATAGCAATTTCTATCTAAAAAAGAATCCAAACCAAATGGATACTCTTCGAAAAGCCAAAAAAAAGTGTTCAAAGCACTACCATTTTCAAAGACAGGATAAAGCATTCAACAAAAGATCTATAATTTCTATCCCTCCAAAGAGAGCACATGAAGTAAGTCGAGAGGCTCGATAAAGTGCTCTTAATAAGGGTCTACCTCCTTTAGAAAGAAATTGCCTCCAAGAACAAACCACTTCTCAAACTCTCCACCACCAGATCCCAAATCGCTTCAGCTTTGAAAGTGCCCAAAGACAACCTCAAATAAGTAGAAGGAAGAGTCGCAACGCTATAACCAAGGTCCACAGCTAGAGCCTCCAGGTTAGGCATGCGTCTTACAGGTATGATCTCAATGTTGGCTAAATTTATTCAACGACCAAAACCCGCTAAAAACCAAAGAACACATCTAAGGAGTCTCAACTCATCCGCATTCACGTCAAAAAAAAAAAAAAATGTCAGCAGCAAATAGCAAATGGGTCACCGAGACCATAAAACCTTCCCTTACACCTGTCAAGAATTTGCTGATATGTGCATCCTTCACTGCTCTATAAATGATCCTACTCAAACTTTCCATCACAAAAGGCAACAAAATGAGAAATAGAGCTCTCGAGCTAGAAAAGAAGCCCAAAGGAACAACGTTAACTAAAGCAAAAAACTTGATAGTAGATATGCACATATGGGTTCCAATTAGCAAAATCATATGCATTCTAAAAAATTTACCTTGCAAATAACTTCAAACTTGATGCTCTACACCCTGGAGTCAACACATTTATTAATGATCAAAACTGCATCCATAATTTGTCTACCACCAACAAACGGCCTTGCCAAGCACCTCCCTAAGCCTCCTAATAAACAGCCTCGTAAAAATCTTATTTATATTGACATATTGTCCATCAAATAATAGGCCTGAAAATAACTCTACCGCACTCCCTTTCTTGGGCACTAGTGGAATAAAAGAGATAATTGGGCTTCTTTCAAACTCCCACGAATCACAGAAACATTAGTTCGAAACCATAACATCTCTCCTTATAACACCCCAATACTTTGGGAAAAAGCCATGGTGAATATACTGGGCCTAGAGCCTTATTTCAGTTAAGTCTTTTACGAGCCTCAATCACCTTCTCTTCAGCAACCGATGTCCCAAACCACAAAAGATCATCCGTGTCAATGGAAATAAAATAAAGATTATCCAGGATAGGTCTACGTACCACTTGCTCAGAATACAGGCTCTAGAAAAAGCTACCAATAATAGCGGATACCACTTCCTCCTCGGAATGCTCCACCCCATCACCAACAATCCTCACAATATAATATCCTCTTCTATGTGCATTAGCTACCTAGTGAAAAAACTTAGTGTTGTCTCACTTTTGAGCCAAAGAAAACGTGCTCGCTGCCACCACATAGATGAGAGTACTCCAGAAAATTAACAAAAGAGAGTCACATCCATAGGCTCGCCCTATCACACGACTACAAAGGACCTCAGACTCCAGAGAAGGTCCACCTGAAGTCATCCTCAACGTTCCTAAATAGACAAGGGACTTAAAAAGAACCGATACACACGTACTCGTTGACCCGACGATCGAGGTTTCCATAATCCTCAAACCTAGACGATCAAGATTTCCCTTGACCTGATCAAAATTATGATCATTTTTAAAAGCTGCAGCTCCATGTATGTGCCCATTTGATTGTAAATCTCAACCAGGGTTTTAAATCGCGGTATCGAAAGATGTAACGGTATCGGTGATATGGCCATGTATCGGACAGTACCAATCTCTTTCCAAAATCCGAGATGCCTCCTTCAAAGGGAAGAGAAAGAGAGAAAGTCTCTATCCCATCTAGGACCTTCATGTTGACCAAAACAAGCCACATGCATAGCACCCACTCCTTCAAAGAGGAAGCTGTTGAAATAGGATTTGACTCGCCTTATCCCAAACAACCAACCAAGCACTATCCAATATAATTTACCGCCTCAATCGTAAAGTTGAAATTCACCTCCACATCTACCTCAGTAGCCATGCAATCTTAAAGAACAAAAGACCAATGAACCTTTGCAATCCACGACCCCTCTTTATCACTAGCAGAGGCTGAGACGCTGACCATCGACAGAGAAGTCATAAGTTTCAAATTGAGTTGAGCTCCTTCCTCATCAGCTCCTTTGAAAGTACTGAAACACTCCCACTCTCTCACCACTTTACACTAGGTATATTACATATACCAGATGCTCCCATGTCTTCATCAAATTCTTTGTTCAATTTCTTTCAGGAGATAGAATCCATAACACCATAAATTGTTGATGACTTTACTTTTACTTCAATGGAAGACCTCAAGATATGTGGATCATAACATGTTGGAGAGGTTAATTTGAAAACCAGAAGAAAGCATCACGTAATCAAGATATAGTTTATTGGATGATGGTGAAAACCTGGTTGTAAAGCAACATGCATTTTTTGAAAAGTTAATTTTTTCAAATAAAATTCGCAATAATTGATTTTTGCATTATTACATTCTCAATGTTATTTTATAAGATTTTTAAAAGTGCAAGGTTGTCTTTTAATCTTGGCCTTCGGAGAAAAATGGGTAATTTCATATTTTGTCGCAATACTAAAAAGCCAAAATTTTAAACATTAGGACTAGGTCACCACCTTGCCCGATCCAGTCCGTAAATGGAGGCGAACACACTGAACTGAACCCCCCTAAGTCAACAGCTTTTAACTCTTCACAAGAGAGCACCAAGTTGTAACACCAGAAGATTGGCTTTCATTTTAGCTTCATATCCTAAATATCTATAAAATACAAGGGCATGGCTTCTTAATGTGACCAGCTTTGTGTGGCAACTGCAACGTATTTTGGATTTGCAATAGCGCCACCATTTCACAACATACATTGTTCGAGAAAGCTAGTCTTTGGATTGTTGTTTTATCCTACCCACGTTCTTTTATGAAAGTGGAGGCTTTACTCTAATAAATGGTCTGAAAGGTACCTTAGTCCTTAGTACGGCCTTTAGTCGGAGGATTACTTGAATCTTTTGTTCTTGTACTCTACTCGTTTCTTGAATGTCCAACTAATTAAGAGTAAATGGAGGACACTAACCAAAACCAAATCCTAACGCTATAGGGTGGGCCCATGGCAAACGCCATGCGAACATTCCGTAGGAAGGTGCCACGGGGTAGTGCCATGGTAAGGTGGTGCAAAGTGGCGCTATAGAATGCTGCCACAGGATTGAAACATAAAGTGAGCTGCTTCCATACGTTTACCCAAATTTGAGGTTCTTGCAAGAGATGATTCTTTGTATAACAAGTGCCCCACTTCCAAGCCACGACATATTACAACTCTTGCAATGTCACTCTAGTAATTGAAACCTGTTGCACAAGCCATTGTAACATTTGCAAGGTCATTCTAGCAATTAACAAATGTTGCACAAGGTGTTGCAACATTTGCAAGGCCATTCTGGCACTTGACACATGTTGCCCGAGCCAAGGGAGCGTGGGGTGCCAAGCAAACACCAGGTGATGCCAGGCATAGATGGACTGAAGGGGGGGCGGATGGGGGCGGCCGCCTCCCCAATATTTTGAAAAAACTCACTATTATAGTAATATTAGTTCAAAATATTTCATAATTATATAGGTTCGCCCCTCTAAGATTTTTTTTAAAATTTAATATATGCTCTCTTAAAAATTTACAAGAACAATTCACCCCTCCTAAGTTAAAATCCTGCGTCCGTCCCTGATGCCAGGCAAGCACTCACATACTTTTGGGTCAAATGGCCAAATGTTTATTTACACAGAGGTGTGTGCGGTAAGTCATTTAATCCTTGTGAACCCCTAACTTTTCCTTTGTCAACAGCAACACTTAATAAATAGGACATGCAACCTGAGCTAACCTTGTAGGAAAATTGAACTAGAAAAGATAGATAAATAAATGCATAAAACACAAAATGGGTTAGCCCTTCTGACTAAACTTTAGAGCACTAAACATCTGAAAAGATCAAACTCATTATAGACAGGAAGAACATATAAGACCTGCTTCCTTACCTATCTCGCTTTAGTAAAGTGAGAAATAGATAGAGAACAGTCGTGCCAACTGAATTAGAAAACTGGGAATGACAACTCTAGATCTTATCAAAAAGAAATGCACAACAGACTGTACCTGAGAATCCTCGCTCCCACTGGCAATAAATGCTTGCTCGAATCCACCAAAACAAGATCTGATGACGAATCTAGTGCGTTTGTGACCTTTATACTTGGAGACAACCTTTATATCATCCTCTATGTTCCAAAGATGGATTTCTTGGTTTATAAGATTAACCAACAAGAACTTGTTGTCCTTAGATAATGAAAATGAAGTAATCACTTGTTCCTCTTCAATCAGCCTTTCAAATTTCGCTTCCCTGTCAAGCAGCAATATTGCTGTTTCTTTACAAATGCTTATAACCCTCTTCCCATCATCAGTTATGGCCATGTCTGATATATTGACCGTTCGCTGTCCTTTCCAACATTCCAGCTCTCTTCCGTCCAAATCCCACAAGCAAATGCTCTTGTCTGTCATGCCAGAGACTATCCCCTTACCATCTGGAAACCATCCGCAGGATATCAGGCCAACACCAGGCCTTTCATAAACATAGAGACATTCACCAGAAGTAGCATCCCAGCGTCGGATAACCTCTTCCAGGCCACAAGTAAGGAGCTGATAATCATCAGGGCTCCATGAAACAGTCAACACTGGTTTCTGGTGACCAGTTAATGTGTGCTTCAATACCACTTGACCATTATCTGTGACCTGGAAAAGTGACAGTTGTCATCAATCAGTAAAGAGTTCAATTAGAAACATATATTCAGCTTGTCTAGAAGACTGCTAAGCACAACGTACTGTCACTAGTTTGGTTGCCACTAGTCATAAGACTCATAACTCTATAGATGGTTCCAGTCATTATTGACCTTTCGCACAAAACTATGGACTATTGGTATTGGCATCCCTAGTTCTTAAGCTTCAGTCCTTGCACCATCACTAGCTCTACTAAAATGCTTGAGCATAGACTTGCGTGACTCCCTGAAGTTATATGCAATGTTCCCACTTGGCTAGGAACATGAAAAGGTAAGCCACTGTTGTAATTTGCCTAGCACACAATTAGCAACATCAACTTCCCCTATGCAGCCCTCTTCAATATTACAAAGAGCCGTGCAACATGGAATCACTAATGAAGAAGTTAAACATGCTTTGCCTAATTTTCAATTAAATATGTTTGTTGCAATCGAACTTGTGATAAAAGTTCATTATTGAACAGCGGAAGCCAAAAAGAACCAAAATGAGGCTTCTCAAAAATAATATTTTTTCAACTTTTTAAAGTTTATTTTGGCCCATAAGCTGAACGCATAGATTGCAGCAAATAAGTTAGCACTCATTTCAAGAAGAAACAAAGCTAAAAGTTCTGCAGAAAATAACTAAGCACAGATTTCAAAAAGAAAAAAAGCTAAAAGTTCCTTGAAAAGTTTAAACAGAACCCCCTATTTTACCCTGTTTTTGTTTGATACTTGCCAAAGTTATACCTTGGTGTTCTTATTGATAATAAATCTTTTCATTGACCAACTGCTCCGTGAGTAGGCTACAATCATGTAGGCAGGACATTCATATGCGATGCCATTTTTTTTTCTTTTTTGGACAAGTGATGCTAAATATGTCAAATGGCCAAAAATATATTAGATATTGGAAGCCTCAAACAAAGGCTACAGGCCCAATGACAATCAAGAGCCTTTTTGGTCAAAACGAAAGTGTCCATGGTGCGGTTGTAGTCCAAATTACAGTTATAAGTTCATTTTCTTCCAGTTCCCTGTTTTCTGTTCCCAATTCTGCAGGGCATGAGACACATAGTATGGGCTCATTGGTCTTGTTTTGTGCTATGAGGTACAACAGGTGATCTGTTTTTAAGGTCTCGAAGATTCTTCCTGGTCAAAGTGTCACTGTTTCTATGTTGAGGCTTAGCCTATTGTAACAGAAGTATTCCCCAAAGTCTTTGTAATAGTGTAATCTGTTGAATAAAGAATCTCGGCTGGATCTTCTGAACAGTGACTACTTTATGATGCTTCTACTTTATTTCCAGAGTGCAATGTTCTTGACCACAACATTTCTGACAGCAAGACCCCTTTTGTCATTTGGGAGGAAAAGCACCTCCCAATTTACCATGGTCCTTCTTCCGCTCCTCCATACCTTACCCACAAGAAGTTAATCATTTTCTCAATTTTGTTTGCTACCCCAACCAGTATCTTAATGGAGGGAAACAACAAATAGGAATGCAACATAAACAGATTGCACTAGGCTATACCGCGCTCCTTCAGAAAACAAACTAATTTCCAACCCTCCAAAGGCATTGCAGAATAGGTTCAATCTCTATTTAACGTCTTTTTGAGCAAGAGGCATCTAGAAGAGGCTAAGAATGCATTTTGAATACGATCCAGGAATTCAAAAGATTGAGACTAGGGAAGGATTAGATAAAGGTCTTAGGAAGGAGAAAATAGATTGGAAAATTAAATTCTGAAAAAGTTAGGTTCATGAAACAAATGCCCTAGGCTCAAAAGGGTAAGATTAAGTGTTTGAAACAGAAAAACATCCAAGTTGTTTAATAAGGTGGAAAATGGGAAAAGAAAAGAGTTAGAGATTGGACCTAGGGTGTTTGTGGAAAGGGAGGTTCAAATTGTTCATGGGATATATATTTTTTTTTTTTCAAGTTGTACTCTTCTACGGGATTAAATAGGCCAGGGATTGACAACTTCCTAACCATGCCAAGATGGATGGAGAGGTCTTTCGATATGGAAATGAGAAAGGCACAGCTATCTAGGTCCGGGTAACATTTCTATGGTTACATACAATTTGATGGAAGTACTTGACGAGTCCCATAAGAAAGTTAGTGCCTCTGTAAGTGTTACTTTCTTTTGCTAGATCAAAGATGAATTCTTCCTTGAAGATTACTGATTTTCAACCAATAACTTGAGCTACCTCACATAAAGTTACACCAAGGAGGTTCAGAGCAAATCTGGGGATAACATCTTTTCTTTTGAAGGAGTATTAGTTGAGAGGAGACAATTTTGGAAGCAAGTTTGATGGCTAATGAGGGGAAAAGCAATAACCAAACTAAACCAAACTCAGCTTCTGTTCCAATCAATTGGAGTCAACTACACAAAAATTTTTACGCTATTCTACTATGTTAAGGACCATATCTTCGGGTAGTTATATTTTTTAATACAGCATTCCATATCAATTTTAAGTCTACCCCTCCCTATAGTATTTTCATTACCCATGTTCTTGTCGCTTTTTCACTTGCTACTGCATTGACTGATTTACGTTGTATGTATCCAAACCACTTTAATCTATTTTCTTTCAACTTGTCCCCAATTGGTGCAACTCCTACCATTCCATGAATAATTTTATTCATAATTTTATCTTTTTTATTCTTACCACATATCTACCTTAATATTCTCATTTCAATAACACTTGTCTTATTTATGTGATCTTTCTTAGCAGCCCAATATTCTGTCTCATATAGAATCACTAGTTTAATAGTTGTTCTATAAAAACTTTCTTTTACTCTTGTAGATATCCGTCGATCACATAGAACGTTGGAAGCACCCCTTCACTTGAGCCAACCAACTTTGATTATTTGGGTTACATTATTTATAATATTTTCATCTTTGTTAATAATCAAACCTAGATAACGAAAATATGCATTTCTTGATTTTGAATGTTTACTGTTTCACTATTACTGCTGAAATTATATTTTCTATATCCAGTTCTATTTCTACTTAAACGAAACCTTCTGAACTCCAAAACTTCTGTCTCCAATTTTAACTTAGTGTTAAATCTGCTCATAGTCTCATCCACTAAGACAATATTATTAGCGAACACATACACCATCGAGCATCATTCTAAATATGTCTAATTAGTTCATCTACAACTGAGGTAAAGAGATAAGAACTCAAAGTTGATCCTTAGTGTAATTCTACTGTAATCGAGAATTCACTTATTTTTCCTGCTGATAATCTACTTGTCGTGGCAGCTCTATCATACATGTCTATTATCACATGAATATAGCTTTTTGTCACTCTCTTTCTCTCCGACATCCACCATGTAATATCTCTAGGCACTATCATAGGTCTTTTCTAAGTCTACAAAAACCGTACAAAGATCACACTTCTTTTATCTATACTTCTCTACTTATCTCCTCAGTAGGTGGATTGCTTCCATAGTTGATCTACTAAGCATAAAACCAAACTAATTCTGTGACATTGTTGTTATTAATATTAGACGATGTTCTATCACTATTTTCCAAAACTTTATCATATGACTCATCAACTTAATACCTCTATAATTGTTAGACTTTTGAATAGCTCCTTTATTTTATATATAGATACTAGAATACTCTTTCTCCACTCTTCGATCATTTTTCTAATTATTATGATTTTATTAAATAATTTTGTTTACTAAGATGCTCCTACTTTGCCTAGGCATTTCTACACCTCCACAAGGATACCATCTAGCCCTAAAGCATTACCTGATTTTATCCTCTTTATTGCAGTTTTCAGTTTAAACTTTCTTATTTTGCCATAAAACTTATATTCGCTAGTTTCAGTTGAGCTATCAGATTCCTCTCATTTAGCCCTATCTACTTTTTTGTTCACATTATTGGTTAATGTCTTCGGTACAATGGTGGATAGGGTCAAGGAGATAGGATCGACAAAAGGTTTTCACCGTTAGGAGGAAGAGAATTTCTATATCACATCAACAATTTGTAGATGACATCATTTTTTATTTCTTCAAATGAGAAAGCTAAAATGGTTAACACACTTTTTGGTTTGAGGAATTTTAGATGAACTATGGGTTTAAAGTTGTATGAATAGGAGTGTCATAGTAGGTGTTAATTTGTCACACGTAATTTTAACAAGAGCGTCATAAAGGTCTCCTCTTATATTTTGTTCCCTCACTTGGATCGCCTAACTCACTTTCATAACGTGTCCTTCGCTTTGAAGCTTCCTCTCTTGTGGCTATGATATCTTGGAACTTCATTTTCTTTAGAAATTAATGATAGTGGGATGAACAATTTTCCTTCTACTTTATATACTTGGTGTTTCCTTACATCAAGGGACAAGTGATAATGAGATCTGGGTTTTGCTCGATTTGTTTGCTTTCATGCAAGTTGTTTTTAGTAAGATCATTGCTAATTTCAATGTTCCACTCTTAACCCTCATAAGTTAATTAAATGAATGTGTCTCTTAAGGTCAAAATATTTGCATGATCAAGGCCCATAAAAAACTCACTACAGATACTTCTCAAAATAAAATAAAAAACTACTAACATGAATTAAAAAAAGAAGTGCATTTGTCATTAGAAACCACTTTTGGAGGTTATCTAGAGGTTTAAGAGTCGGATCTCCCACAGGAAGCCATCTCTCGATTTCCATATATTTTTTGTGGATGATACAATTATGTTCTGTGGCATGACAGGTCTCAGCTAGGCCACTTGAGGTGTGCTGTCCAATGTAGAGTTAGTTCGCTCCCAAGCTCTTGTCTTGGTTTACCCTTGGCTCCTTTAAGGCCAAGATCCCTTGGGACGAGGTGGTTGAAAGGTTCCAAAGGAGTTGGCAAGTTGAAAGAGGTAATATCTGTCTAAAGCCGAAAGGCTAACTTTGATTAAGAGTACTCTGGCTGGTATCCCCACATACTTTATGTGCGTCCATACCATCCCAGACTTGATGGCTAAAAAGTTTAAAAAGTTGACAGGGGACTTACTTTGGGGCGACTTAGGGGAGGAATTCAAACACAATCTTGTTGACAAACACGAAAACAATCTTGTTGGCTGAAACACAGTGCGCAAGCCTCTTCGTGATAGCTGAGGGATCAAGAATCTGTCCATTTTCAACAAGGCATTGCTACGCAGGTCAACGTGGCGGTTTGCATTTGAAAGGAACAAGTTCTGGAGGGTGATGGTGGTAGCCAAGTATAGGGCTGGCAGGGATGATTGGGGGACTATAGCCCCCACAGTACGAGTGTGCGGAAGGGCATCTTCAATGTGGGAGGCTTTCTCCAGTTGTATTAGGTTTTAAGTGGGTAAGGGCGACTGGGTCAAATTTTGAACTCATCATTGGTGCTGGGAGGATTCTTTGGCTAATACCTTCCCTGTTATTTTCAGGAACGTTTCGAACAAGGAGACTTCAATGGAGAATTATCTAAAGAGATCGGGCATTGACCATTTCTGGGATGTTGGCCTAAGGAGAGAGCCTCATGACAGGGAGATGGATCATGTATTGTCTTTGCTCGCTTCCCTTTACCGTTGTTGGGATCTCAAAGGAGAGGAATAGCAAATTTGAGTCAGCTCATTCTATCAGTGTTGGGTTGGTAATTTTGTGACGAGTTTTCCTTGGAGGTGTGTTTATGGAGAGTAGGCCACTAAAGTTGCTTTTTTTGGATGGGCAGCGACACACAAGAAGATTCTGACCATAGATAACCTCATTCGTAGGAGGGTCATTGTCAACTGGTGTTATGTGCAAGCATGGAGAGTCAGCCTCACCATTGTTCAGCCACCTCAGCTTTGTGGAGTTTGATCTTTTCTTTGTTTGGTTTGAATTGGGTTTTGAACGGGGAAGGGCATCGAGGTAGGGAGTCCTAGAAAAAAGGTAGGGAGTCCTAGAAAAAATAGCTTAGAGATTATTGCCTTTGTGCTTCATGTCGACGATTTGGTTAAAACATGACAAGAGATATTTTCAAGGGATAGAGGCGTCTATCCCCATTCTTAAGAGCAACTTTTGTCTATTTTGCATAGTTGGGTCTATGGGAGAGTGCACCCTAAGCTAGATTTGTTTATTGATTTTGTTGATTGTTTACTTTTGTAGCTAGTGAGCCCTTTTGTGTGTAGGCCTTGCTTAGGTTTGTGCAAGCACCACCTTCTTTGTTTATCATTGGTTAGACTGATTACTTCTCGTAATAAGCATGGCCTTCCCCTTTCTTTTACGCCACGAAGCTTATAGCTTACTCATCCTCAGCCAAGTATGTCGCTCTCCATGATGACCCGCTCGGTACCCTTTCATGGTTTATGCTTTGCTATTTCCGTCAAGCACATACCTTCAAGAGATCTTCGCAATGTTGTCAACAAAGGGCAATAGATGATGGGAAGCTTTAGCCAAGTGGGCTCCACCAAATCGGTTATCAACCCCGCCAAAGTCTTTGGATAACATGGTATTATCATCTATTAAGCTAAACTAGGTCAAGAGAAGGGCCAATGAAGTTTAAATGACATTACAAATGACTAAAATCTAATCCCAACCCAAAACATGGCCCAGCCTGACCACTCTATTTAAAAAGATAAACATGTTGAATCAGTGCCAGTTGCATCAAACGTTGATCCCTATGTACCAACATATGAGCTTAATCATCCTGCATGCTCAAATCCGGCAATTATTTTAGCCCACAAACTAAACCAAATAAGTCCAAACCAAATCAATCTACGCATTGTACTAACCGAACATTCTATCTCATATATCATTACTGGTCTAATAGTTATCCTCTAAAAATTTCTTTCCAATTTTATAGGTATTCGTGCACAATAAGCCAGAAGCAACTCTCCACATGAGCCAACCAACTTTAATTCTGAGTTGCATGCCTACAATCACTCCATCTTAATTAATAAACGAATCTAGATAACAAAAATATTTACTTTTTGGTAGCTCATAATTTTTAGTCTTTACTTCTTCACTATTAGTACTTCTATTACTACTAAGTTTACAACTATATATTTAGTGTTATTCCTACTTATTTTATACCTTTTTTACTCTAATGCTTCTCTCCAAATTTCTAATTTAGCCAAATGATCACAATCTTAGGTAGATCATTTCAAGCGGCTCTTAAACGGGAAATTTTTGGAAATGTTCTGGGAAAGGGATGGAAATGGAAGAAAAATTCAAAATATAAGAAAACGCTTGAAAACATAGATTACAGTATATCTTTATTTATTTTAAAATTAACAAATAATAATTCAATGTGTTTAGTTGCTATTTCATTTTGGAGTATTATATAGTAAAAAACGAAACTAGAATTGAATTAATGTTAATCCCAACTATTTCATTATGACATAAAGTCTCGCAAGAATTAAAAGGAAACAAACATATTAAAAAATGAAAAATGAAAAAATCTAGGAATAGTTGGAATTAGTAGAAACCAAAAAAAAAAAAAAACCAGGGACACCTATACAGAAAGTGCACTTTATACCAAACCAAACCAAACTGCCTTCGTCCCAATCAATTGGGGTTCGATACATTAATCCTTCTATGCCATTCTGCTTTGTTAAGAGCGTTAGTTTCAATAAGTTCGCATATTGTCTTAATACGACATTTCATGTTAATTTAAGTCTACTCCTCCTCTTAGTATTTTCATTACCCAATATCTTGTTACTTTTCTTTATTATTGCATCAACTGGTCTATATTTTATATGTCCAAACTACTTTAATCAATTTTCTCTCAACTTACTCTTAATTGGTGTGATCCCTACCATTCTACGAATTTTTTCATTCTTAATTTTATCTTTTCTGGTATTACCACACATCCACACTAGCATTCTCATTTCAGTAACATCCATCTTATTTATGTGATCTTTCTTAACAACCCAACATTCTGTCCCCCGTATAGAATTGTTGGTCTAATAGATGTCTTACAAAATTTTCTTTCTAATCTTTGCAAGTATCCGTCGATCTCATAGGACGCTGGAAGCACCCCTTCACTTGAACCAACCAACTTTGATTCTATGGATTACATCATTTACAATCTTTCTATCTTTGTTAATAATCAAACCTACATAACAAAAATATCCACTCTTAGGTATCTTTTGGTTTTAAATTTTTACTTTTTCGCTATTAATACTCCTATTACTGCTAAAATTATGTTCCATATATTCAGTTTTGTTCTTACTTGTATGAAACCCTTTTAACGCTAAAGCTTCTCTCCATAATTTTAACTTGGCATAAACTCTACTTTTAGTCTCATCCACTAAGACTATCATCAGCGAACAATATACATCATGGAACATCATCCTAAATATGTCTAATCAAGTTCATCCATAACTAAAGTAAAGAGATAAGGACTCAAAGCCGATCCTTGGTGTAATTCTACTGTAATAGAAAATTCACTTATTTCTCTCGCAGGTGATCTACTGTCGTGGCAACTCCATCATACGTCTATTATCACATTAATATACTCTTTTGTCACTTTCTTTCTCTCAAACGCCCACCATATTATATCTCTAGGCACTCTATCATAGGTCTTTTCTAAGTATATATATGAAGATCTCACTTCTTTTATCTATACTTCTTTATTAATCTCCTCAGTAAGTAAATTACTTCCATAGTTGACATACCTGACATAAAACCAAATTAATTATGTGACCTTTTTGTTAAATATTAGACGATGCTTTATCATTTTTTCCCATAATTTCATCGTATGACTCATCAACTTAATACCTCTATAGTTGTTAAAATTTTGAATAGCTCATTTATTTTTATATATAGGTAAAAGAATACTATTTTTCCACTCTTCGAACATTTTCCTAGTCATTATGCTTTTAATAAAAAAATTTGTTCACTAAGACACTCCCACTTTGCCTAGATATTTCCACACCTCCAAAGGGATACCATCTGATCCTAAAGATTTACCTGATTTCATTCTTTTTATCGTGGTTTCCACTTCAAACTTTCTTATTCTACGATAGAACTGATATTCCCTAGTTTTATCCAAGTTATTATGTTCTCATCTTTCGAATATTTCTACATGTTTTTCATTTAATAATTTCTCAAAATAATTTTTTTAGTTTTTCTTAATCTCTTCATCATTCATTAGCACTCTTGAATCCTCGTTTTTTACACAAATAAAAAGAATAAGTGCTTTAATCATGTTTTTTGTATTTTTTCCCCTCATATTTTCCTTTCTAATTTCTCAGATTCCCTAACCTATATTCTTTTGAATTTTTCTCTATCTGTTGTCCTACAAAGACAATATTCCCCGCCCCCTTCACTATGCACCAAGGTTCAACATGTCCGTATCTTTCAACGTTTGGCAGTGAGGTTATACAAGGAGAGCATTTTCAGATTTTATGAAAAAGAAACAAAAACATACAAGGGTAAGAAATTCAATAAATAATCAAACTCAACGAAATTTCTAAGAATATACGGCTCACACAAAGGATAATATGGGTTTTAAAATCTGAACTGCATTAAGTTGTATAATACAAGATTCTAATATAATTATAATTGTAGATAAAAAAATATGCAGAACATTATCAGAGCACGTCAAACTAATTAAAATCATTAAGTCTGGATACCACTATAAATAACCTATTCAGGGAGTTCCCAAGTCATTTTACTCGTACCTATACTTGCATCTAAAAGCACCTTGCGCACCCTTTTTAGTGAATGAACGCCTCCATATTAGTGATCAAAATATTGAGACTCACAAGGAAATTTACCTCCCATATAATTACTGATCTATCTTTGGATGATGAAGCCAAAAAATTTCCATTATGAGAAAATTGCAAATACCATACTTCATCCTCATGTGTATGCAGCACCTGTTCCATTAAGATACACAAGAAATACTAAAACCAGCACTTTCAAATGATAACAAATGTAGTTTAAATCAAATATGCACTCCATTTGATGCATACAAAGCATCATTAAATAAGTTATAGAGGCAGACTTGACTCAACAAATTATTACAAAAGGAGATCTCACCGAGTGGTTGCAAAAGACCAGATTAACACCTTTAAAATATTAGCAAAGCAAAATCCAATATTCCAATGGAGATGATAGGCAAGCACTTTAGATATATAAGGCATAATTGCATAGACCAAACACACATGAGCTTGGATAACAAATCATTGTCATCATCGTCATAGTCATCTGTAATAAAATATTTTAATGTTCAATGATTTGATAAGTAATAAAACCATATATGTACCAGAAATTGTGCAATCTAGTTGAGATATGATAGCATGCTGCATCAGCACAAAAGGTGAAAGGAGAAAATTTATAGAAATTGGTTCCGAAGCAATGAGGACGCACTCAAGATCACTACCAATCAAGTTTTAGTTTAGTCCACTCTTAAATAATATTTTTGTCAGTTAGTTTTGCGTTCGCCTATTTCAGTTTAAATGTGTTTTTTTATATTCATCGAGTCACTGGTGTTTTAGAAAAATTTCGTTCAATTGATCTAACTGCCCGTCATTTTTATATTGCGAGTAGATGTGCAAGGATATGTTATTTAACCTCAATGCATCATCTAGGAGAGGTTAGACTAGTTTCACAGTCAAAAGCCTTCAATTTTCAATCTTAGAAAGCTAGTCTCTTGTCCTGCACACAACCAGTACTATCCTCATAAAAATGTCTTAAGATGACTGGTTTGTGAAATTTAATTCTTAATGCCCTAAATCAGCTATGAAAGTAGGAAAAAAGTACTATGAAGTTTTTTGGATAAAAGAAATAGACAAACGTCATAGTTGCCGGCCTATGAAGGCATATGTAGACCTAAATGTCAATAGAGCCTCTGAATTCAGGGATATGAGGAAACTGATGCTGCGGATAAAGCCAAATTGGGCTGGAAAATCCTAATAATAGAAGCTAAGTTCCACATCAGGGTTGCAAAAGGAAGGTTCTCACTAGTACCAGCCTCTGAAGGTACATGTAGACCTAAATGTCAAGAGAGCCTCTTAATTGAGGGATATGAGGAAATTAATGCTATGGCTTAAACCAAATTTGGGTTGGAAAATCCTAATGATAGAAGCTAACTTCTACATCAAGGTAGCAAAAGGAAGGTTCTTGCCCACATATTTGCAAAAAGAAAAGACTACTATTCTGGACCATGAAAGAGGTCATCCATACTAGAAACCATTTAGGTTACAGATGTACAACATATTTGCAAACTGCAAAGGAACCAGAGGCATAGTAAACAATTATTTCATCAATCTACAAAGAATTGAAAAACCAAAACCGAAAAGAACATGTAAGACAACATATAATTCCGCCATGGTAGCAATGTAAAAATCAACAATCTCTTTTTTCTTTTAAATACTATAAAGTAAAGAAAAAATTTGTTTCCAGTACTAAACAAATAAGAGAACAAGCAAAAGTAGTGAAACTGGGATGAGCAAATAGAGTCTGGTTAGTATCATTTTTATTTTTGATGTTCTGTTTTTGTTTTGGTTTTTCATGTTTTTGGAAACAAAAACAATGGAAAGTTCAAAAAACACCCATCTTTTCCATATTCGAGGGAAAACAATTTTAAACAAAACAAGTCAGTATTTCCTAAAAATTAAGGCCTCATTTGGTATCCCGATAACTCGGGATTGGTACAATTCAATCGCCTTGTTTATTTATCCGGATAATCCTCCGTATTGGAATATTGGATAAGTTATTCAGTATGAAAGATATTAAATGGAAAAATAACTAATACCATAGGGATTGTGGGATTTTGGTATCGTCAGGGATTAAATTTTTTTAAATATATTTCTTAATTAATAGAATGGTTAAAAATATTTGTCTCACGATTCAGTTATAACTAATACAATCCAATCTCACTGTATAACTTACAATCAAATCCCACCATTTGTCATATTCCACCGACCGTATAACTAGTACAATCCAATCCTGCCATTTATCCAACCCTTTCAAAAATAATCCAAAAATTAAGCGAAGCCTACGTGTTTCCAGAAAAGTTCTTTCAAAAACAGTTGGCCAAGCAAGCTTTCGGTGTCAGTTTCTGTTATTTTCTTTTTTCCATTTTTTTATCTGTTTTAAGAACATAAAACAGTTTTCAAGACCAATAACAAACCAAAGCATCTTGAACCAAGCAAACATGTATAACCTGTAATGTTTGGGAAGGAATCTGGTTTCTTCCGCACTGATGATCTGACAACAAGGACAGTTCACTGTCCAAAGTGTTGTGGAACACACAACTAAATCGCTGCATGTCAAGAGCCTGCTCAACTAAATGTTCCAACCTTCTTTCAGGAATCATAACTGCTGCAGGAAGCAACTTCTGCAGTTTCTCAAGAAATCTTGACCTTGAGTTTGCACTAGAATTATCTTGACTGGAAAGCCCGAGCACAACAGTCTGAGAAGGTGATATAATAGAAGCCGCAAGTTCATGAACTCGACCCATATTGGTGGAAAGGGGTACAATCTCATTCCTTAGAGTTCGTAAGGCTTCCATGAGCTTTCCCTCGTTTAACAACTCTAAAAACTTCTGCTCCAATATCAAGAAAGAAGCTGATTTCGCAATGGATTCATCATCAAGATCAATAGTATGCAATGTTGCCAAACTTTCATCCCATTTTCCATCCATGACTTGCTGCATAAACAAACTTACTGCTGACGGGTGCAACTGTATCCCAGATTCTTCCTGTAGAAGATCCCCAGTTCTATCATATCCAAGAGAGTACAATGCCCTGGTTATAATTTTGACTAATTCATGCTTCTTAATAACTCCTTTTGAACCAACCCTTTCTCCATCTCCTTGGGAAAATAACGGCCTAGCCATTGAGTCTCCCAAAGAGCCAGGTACGAGCCCTGTATAAGATGAATTGTTCGATGATTTCGCCAAATCTCCTGAAGTAACTTTAACACGTTTCAAAGGTGGTTCAGCGTCCTCCGTACCTCCCATGAAATGCCCCACTTAGCCCATGAACGTTCTGGATACAAGCAGAAAAGCTAAAAATAGTAAGGAGAGACATTTTGCCCAGAGAAAGTGACCCATTGGAATATTTAAGAAAAGGAACCACTAGATGCTAACTCAGACCGGGGAAGAAAAGTTTAGGCCAAAGAGGAAAAACGCATAACTAAGGAGGAGGAAAGAAATATTCTTTTTTAAAGGAAAAAAGGCAATGCTAGCTTCAGGGGATGAGAAAAACAATACATTAAGGCTATGTTTGGTTGATTAGAATGAACAGTACAAGGGAGTGGAATGGAATGATGATTCTGTCGAAATACTCAATCCAGTGCTTGGTTAGCCAAAAAATGATGGGATGTCAATTCCAAAAGTAATAACTATTCCTATATTTAATAGAATGGGCATTCTGACGCAGACATCAAAGAATCATCATTCCATCCTATACAAAATAATTCCATTAAACCAAGCATTACCTTCCAATGTGTTGCACCAATATAAGAAAATGATTCTTAAACATAACATAATGGAAAGAAAGCAAATATAGAAATGAAATTGATCATTAAACATAGGATAAAACTTAAGGTAATCGTACACACAGGTCAGCTAGTAGTAAACATAATTACGCTTCTTTTACCACAATCAACTGATTCCAACTGTTCAATCATAGCTTTTTTCTAAAAACATTTCTAATAATAAAAATCAATATCGTCCATTGCAAATCGAACTATATTGCAACTAGTTCACATCACAATCTGAAGATTGATAATAAAAAAAAAAATGAAGGCAAACGGTAACAGCTTACAGTTGAATCATAAGAAAGGGAAAGCAAACAGGAGGGCTTGATCAGAATCAGAAACAACAACAAACTGCATTCTTCATGGATACCAACAAAGGACCAAAAGAATATATTCAAAAAATAAAAACCCTAAATCAGAATCAGAAAAGACAACAACAAATACTACTAGGAATGTATTTTAATTTTCCTTTTTAATGCACCGAACATTCAAGAGATTTATTAATAATCCAAAAGAACCTTAAACACCTGAGACTGCAAGCATGAACGAAAATGGAGAATCAAAGTCAGATTAAATCCTCGGATCTCCGACTCCAATAGAAAAGCAGGAAGCAGAGGCGTGTATGTGGGATCATATATATATATATATATATATATATATATATATATATATAGAGAGAGAGAGAGAGAGAGAGAGAGAGAGAGAGAG
>JAOTRH010000008.1:52213-90200 GCA_034768845.1 Heliamphora exappendiculata | reverse complement strand
CGATGAGTTGGATACTGGCGTTATTTGTCCGATGATTGATAATCAACTGACGAAAACCACGTCCGATTTAGGTTGAGGAGTTCCCCATTGTGTGCTTTGCTTATAGGTTTGATTATGCTAAATCTGTACAGTGGATCTTCGGATCTGGCATATCAAAAGGTTAAGCGGCGCGGTTGCAAGGAAAAGAGGATAATTAAATCGGGTTGTAAGTAACCTAATTTATTTATCGGGAATCCATATCTTAAACGTGGGGAGTATTCAGTGTATTTGATAATTGAAAACTCA
Source organism: Heliamphora exappendiculata (assembly GCA_034768845.1). Taxonomy (NCBI): domain Eukaryota; kingdom Viridiplantae; phylum Streptophyta; class Magnoliopsida; order Ericales; family Sarraceniaceae; genus Heliamphora; species Heliamphora exappendiculata. Next base: position 89,915 of record JAOTRH010000008.1, on the reverse strand, counting down.
AGACATAATTTGAGTTAGGACCGGGAGTTCAGTCAGGACCTTTAATGGAATAAGTTCTGGTTCGTGCGAGAAAAGATCTAACTCGGGGACGGAGTTAGGGATATCCGATTTTCTCATACGGTTAGCCCGAGTCTAATACTTCCTCGTGATCCCTCATGTAGTCCACTATACGCACGGTTATTTTTCTTGTTTGTTTCGATTATTATTTAATTTAATTTGAATAACGATTTTGCCGCCGGGGACATTCAGGAATTAAATTAAATTTTTGGAGAACGGTTTTGAAATTTGGCACACCTAGGGATTACTCCCTGGGTGGCCGGCCCTAATAGGGAGAAGATGGATTTATTTTATGTTAAGTTTATATTCCTTCTTATCCTTTTAGGAAAGTGTGGATATAATTACTTAATATAATATATTCTTTTATATTATAAAAGGAGGCTTCAAAACAAAAAAATGCTAATTCTTCTAACCTAGCCGCCACTCTCTCTCTCCCTGTTGGAAATTCATATTTTACTTTTTGGAGATAAGTGTGAGAAGAAACCGAGGCAAGAATACACGAAGATCAGGATCAGTGCCCACTCGCTGAGATCGTCACGTGCGTTGGGATATACGTGAGAAGATCGTTGGGTCGTCTCGGATCAATGTTCGGCATCAAAGAAACTTGTTTAAGTTTCTTGAAGGTATATATTTAATCATAAAATATCATATTATTTTATTATTTTTTATGAAAATCGAACAACGTCATTTTTTACGGTCACGACGTCGTTCATCAAACATTTTCCGCTGCGCGGCTCTAACACCCCAAACTCTGGATCACGCAAAAAGCCCGCGAACAACTACCAAAATTGCCCAAACACAAACGGATGAAACATCACAAAGCCAAGATGAGGCTAAAACCTTTGTAAAACGCACTACTGAAGGCTTATTTAATTTAAAAGAGTAGCCCAAAAGACTAGGGTCACAGCCCCAAAAGCCAAGCCTTTAAAACAAACACACATTTTGGATAAAGAAATACCTTTCTTTTTTCAAAGAAGCATAGGCCATTCCAAAATCTCTCTCGAAGCACAAGAGTTCATATGAAGCATAAACGATTTGAAGACCTTTTTATAAAACGTTGAACCACCAAAAAAAATCATAAGAAGAAACTACGAAAAACAACAACCCACCCATAGCCTCTCTTGAAAACATAAATCATGCATACATCAGCCCACGGCCATAAGAATTATATTACGCATGCTTTCAAATCTAAAGCATGTTACATCCAAACATGGTCCATATAGAAAGGTATAAACTAATTAGCAAGGACAAAACATAAAAGTCTTGTCATCAACCACATCCGGACACCTCAAGATCAACCTACGTGACCACGCCCACCTGAAAAAGGTTTGCATAAAATCTCACAACGTGAGCCGAAACCTAATAAAAATAAACTATAATGCAGTAAAGCAGGATATGCAATCACATAGCATAAAAATCGACTCAACCACGCGAGCCTCAAAACGATTTCACTTATCAAAATCCCAAGTTTTCATTTGACTCACACGAACCTCAAAATGGTTTTCCATCCTTAAAACCATGCATTTTCACATCCCATCATTTTATCCAATTAAGGTTTTACCAACCCAACACATTTACAACGCACGCATACACGCACACTTTGTTGACATTTCGTTTCACCAACTCGTGGTTTACAAACATAGGCACCGATGCCGGACGAGCGTATAGACCCGTGTAGCATTACAATCAACCTAACCACACAGGCCCCATGAAGTAACGGGACGTTCTATACCCCGACACGACTAACATCTTTTCTCGGTTCACTAGCTTGCGGGCGGAGAACCAAATCTGTGCAATGTTTTAATCTTTCACCGTGGAGCAACTCGTGCCCAAACTTAAACGATCCTTAGAACCCAAAATTGATCCTTTTTGACATATCATGTCACAATACACATACGCGAATCCAACCCAAATGGTTTCTCTCGCCAAACCCATATCATTACATACAATGAGTTAAACACATTAACGATCATCCAGCATGAACATGATTAATAATAAATAAACACGTTAATCATATACACAAAAGACCCACGGCCATCCGCCATGTCATCCATCTGTTAGAGTTAGTATACAAAAAATCATGTTTTAGTATTTAATTTTATTTTAATAAAATTAATTTTTTATTTTATAAAATATTTATGAGCAAAAATTGAATATCATTTATTTGTTATGCATGGATATCTAATATTTGGTATAGTATTTAATCTGGTGTGTAGAGTACAGCTTACACACAGAAAATCAGATTTTAGATTCTTGTAGAATATAAGTTTTATATTCATAGTTTAGATGGAAATAGACAGACCATCAGTACGACTGTGGTACAAAGTTTTAGTAGGCCTGTCTTAATTATGATAAATAGATAATAACGTCGTCTATTATTCTGACTATCTGTGCTAGTACACTTTATGTGTATTGAACGGGACATTTGAGATAATTAATTTTATACTGACTATATGAATTAATTCACATTCCAAGGTTATTATGAGTAGTGCTTATCCTCTTAATCTTGAAATAATTATTGATTTGTGTATATTTAAATATTCGTTGTTTTGATTCATTAGAGGGTGCGATCTTATATGGGTCTATATTCCTGGTGAGTTAGAAATCAGTATTATTTATATGACAAATATTAATTATTGACGGAATCCACATCCCGAAAGATTGGGATTAACGATACCCCCTTAAGGAAGTTTATAAGTTTTGACCAAGTCAAACCCTGCAGGTGGATTTAATTATCTGGCAGTCAAATAAGCTAAGCGAAAAGGTTTAAAAAATATCAAGATTCCGATTAAATTAAATTGTCAGTAATTAAATTTAATTGACAGGTATCGAGAATCTTAATGTGGGGAGAAATTGTAAGCATTTAATAATAGGAACTCAATGCTATATGGTCTTACGATTATGGGTCAGAGTGCAATTATAGTTCTTTAATTGTGTGAAATGTAATTCAGTATTTTATGAAAATTGTAAAAATCGCTACTAGTTTTCCATAATTATAGATACCGCTATGAGGTTTGCTTAATTGTAGAAACCGCTGATACGTGTCTGTATTCTACTAGAAGTCTTACTCATAATTACTTCCCAAGTCCCTATTGTAACCTTATAAATATGCGGGTAGGCTGAACCAGTTTCTTAACTTGTCTTCTAAGACTAAAGCTATCCTGGTTCTGTCGATACAAGTTCTCGAAGGATTATAGCCTACACTATATTTGGGAATCGCATAAGAGAATACAGTAGAAGATTTAGCAGGAGCTTCAACTCGGATTCGAATTGTTACGCCTCAAACTCCGGGTCACGTGAAACACCCACAAATAATCAAACAGAACACTCAACTCAAGAACATACTCTCAAATTAAACCATACATGCATTGTATATAATCACCAAACGGCTTACATTACACGGCTCTAACGCTGGAAAACATGTTTACATACATGAAACAAAAAGAACAAAAAGGAAGACTACAGCTCTTTTAGCTCTCCAGCAAACCCAGATCAACCTATTTGACCAGCACCTGAAAAGAAATTCAAATATCACACTATGAGCCAAGGCTCAGCAGATACTAGACAACACGTGCAATATAAGCTAAACATGCTAGAAAAACGAGGTGCAATTTTAAACTCTCTTTCAAACCTTTAAAACAATTTTCACATACAAACGGAAAAGTGAGGATACAAACCATATTTTGATTCACTCACAGGAGCCCTAAAAATAATTGAAAAAGGGTTTTTGGATCGTGATTCACACGAGATGTGCATATGTATAAAGATGACTTACCTAAAAGCTAAATTTTTTTTGAGACCTTGTATATATTGAGTTGCGAGTCATGTACTTTTTTGACTTTTGCTTTGCAATGTATGGAAAGTTCTCTTGTAATACTTTTGTATGGTGATGTAATATGATGAAATTTCATATTCTCTTGCTTATGCATAGCTTTGATGGAAATAGTTTTTTATTGTATTCATAATGGAAAAAGAAACAATTTTAATTTTACAGGTTTTATTATTAAATTTTCGCTGTATTATGTTTTACCCCTTAATTATTAATAGAGAACCACGATGAAAGGATCAAACGGCCTTGGGTAGTCTAAAATTATTGGCCGATCTCGACGCTAACCCTGTAGGGGTGGGTATGGGTCGTGACACAATACATTTTCAACGGTATATTATTTCCACCATATGGATGCAATTGATGGAGATAAAGATGAAGTTTCGGGACGGGAAACTGACGAATCTAGCTGAGGAAGATAATGAACAGTGATTTTTGGGTGTCATTAAGGCTTGGTTGCTCTAAACTACCCAAATTACATTATTTGAACCATGAATGACCGTAACAATTTTGATTGAAGTGTGATTTGATTTTGTAGACTTGAAATTCAATTTTCTATTTCCTATAAGGTTTTCAGATTTTTCTAAAATATGTAACACTTAATTGTAATTTTTTATGATTTTACTTATTGCTAGAAAATTAAATAAATGCCAGAAAATTGTGAAGTTGAAACAATGAGTTAGTTCGTGATCTGAAATTAGTGGATACATTATGCGAGCACACTGTCACTTCTTTCCCTTCTTCATTGTGAAGGGTTCCAAACTTTTTACGGAAGAAAGAGAACTAGCCTATAGAGATCATTGTTTCTATTAGAGTGGTGAGACATGAAAACTTTCATGGAGCTTCTGTCATGCAATTTGTTGTAAGTGGTATATTACTGTCTTTCATGTCATGTAATAAGGGTATATTTGCCATTAGTTTTATTTGTGAGGGTCTCTTTTAACAGTTATACTTTCGTTACGAATATTGAATAATAAAACACTCCTCTGAAAGGGGATTTTTTTTTGCAAATATTCTTTTCATCATCACAATGGATAAATGTATTCATGTATGAAGACGTAAATTATAATAATTATAGTGTGTTTGCATAATTAGTTGAATATTTTCAAAATATTATTTATAAATGCTAAAATGTACAGTATTTTGTGTAGTTTAATTCTGATTTTGAATTTAAAAGTTGGATTTGACCTTTACTATACCTTACAACATAATTTCTAAATGTTAGGCTTGCTAGGGTGGGTATCCAGTTATTTTGAAGAATACATAGGTACCTGTTGCAGTAAGCATAAAACCATGGCTTAAGAGTGCATTTTTTCACTCTTAAATTGTTAGAGAAATCTATAATTTGGTAAACGAATTATGGGGATTTATCTCTTGAAATAGAAAATATGAATATGTGATTCTCTTGCAATAAAAAATATGGAATGGCATATTGTTTCATCATTAATATTTATTACATATATTATGAATTCATCGTAAGTATGAGTTACTAGTTATGACTGTAATTGTTTGTGCGGATGTATGAATTATGTCATAAGCTAGAGTAATTATGGTTATAAATTCTTTAAAATCGTAGAAATGTGGGGGAAAGCAGTGGTTTTCGCAAGCTACTTTAAACTATGAGATATAGTGATGAACATTGAACATCTGATTCAAAAGACTAGAAATCCACAAGTGGATGTCTTTATATTTGGAGGTGCAATAATATCTTATTAATCCTCTAAATAAACATGTATTACGAGGTCTACAATGAAAGATGAGTTTATTAGTTTAAATAAAACAAAAAAAGTAGAGTGGGCAAAATTCCATTGTCCTCCGTCTTACTCAAGTGAATTGGTTTTGAGAGCATTCTGCCAGTTTTGTTGACTCTCGCAATCAACCCGATTTATCGCGTTCGTGCACTTAATGCCCAGTTATTCTGAAGATCACTTGCCCCCCGTTTTACTACGGCTGTTGAGGTGGAGTTAGTCGGGCCTAAGAGAATTTGAACCTATTGGAAAGAGAGGGATACGAGGTAATTCTTATAAGATATTGTGCGATACACATGTAACATGCGAATTTGAATATCATATATTTATGGCTAAAAATTGAGCGCCTTTAGAGACAACTTTTTGGTTTCACTCCACTCCTCCAACTAACTATTGATGAGCCTATTGAGCGTATTTCTTTTCGAGTTTCTTGATCCCAGGGGATGGCGGGGCAAGAAGTCTAAAGGCCTAGAGACTGAGGATCATCAATGAGTAGGATTGAATGCGAGTCAATCGAGCTACCCAGAGACCCCGCATTCACTCCGCAATCTTAGGGGAGGATTCCTGTTTTGAACAAAGAAATCTTGAAACGAATATATTGACGAATACAACAAGTTGTTAGCCATAGGATAATACTTCTATTGATGGACCATACCCGGGGCTGGAGCACTCAGTTGTTGAGCAACCTACTCCTAATTCAACTATTTGATCTTCCATTGCTCAGATGACTCCAAATGAGATAATGGGTTCTTGTCCACTAAAAGATGGATTGCGCCTCACTCCCCTATAAAGCGCTCTCTATTTTAGGGCCTTCATTCAGATCATTCAAAGAGGGAAGGAAGGGGTTCCATATTGGCAGTCAAAGACTCATAGTCAAAAGAGTGCTCTATCTGGTAAATACTTAGTGGGAAAGAAAAGGAAGATTAAAGGGCTCTCTTTGAAGCAAGATTCTTTTAGTCTCGGTAGTCAAAACAACTAGCTAAGGGCAGAAGAACTGTGTTTTCATGAACCTTGAGTCAAAGAAGTGAGGGTGTAATAGCTAGGTTTTGGTCAATAGCGAACCATGGATCCTTTCGTGACTAGAGAGGGAGGGAATGAACGCTTAATACCCTCGACGGAAGAGAAGGTAATAGTAAGCTAGGCTCGCCTAATAGGGACAGGGAAGGCGACGACTGAATTGTACATGACTCAGTAGAATTAGTAAGTAGATAGTCTCTCCTACCCACTCCTATGATATACTAGTGAAATAGTAATGCTTGCAACTTTTTAGGGTAAGTCATGGTTTTAATGATTCGTATACCTTAGAATTCTAAATGGGGTATTGTAAATACTCTTAATAAAAATCACGTATGAGAGTGTGAATTGAACTGCTTCTATGAGAATTGAGAAGGTTATATTTTCTAGAGCACTCATGAAATTAGGATTTATTCAAATGCCAAATAAACACAATCGTGAGAATCAAATACGTTCGGAAAGATCCTATGTGAATTCTATTGTCTTGGTTTACACAAACGGCTGAATAGTTCAAAGCATTACATCAACTAATTAGCCAGCAAATCCGATAGTTTTTTCACAAGGAAAGGTTTGAAGCCAAAAGCTACTTATCAAATGTAGGATATTTCCAAAATTGTGTTCTCTTTGTTTCTACGAAGTCTTGCTTTATCTTTTGTATTGTTTATCCAGTCAATTTTCATTCATGTGGGGATTTTTGGAAAAATGAAAAATTTGTAAATATATGAAAATGCTTGGAAAATAGAAACTAAAGCCTATATAAATGTTGATAATATCACAACAATTAAATAATTGAATATGTTGTGGTCCATAATAGTAGAAGCTCCTAAACCAAAGGTTTGACGTCCAATAAATTTATGATTTTTCTTTATTCTCGTTTTATTTTCTTTTGACAAAATGAGGCAAACAGAAATTACCATTATTGGTTATTGTTAATAGGTGTCTAAATAACTCATTGTTTGGTATGTTTTGTACCATTTAAGTGCGTTTTAAGATTTTTCGGTGGAAACATTGAAATTTCAATAATCACTAGTGGTTCCTTTTGGTTTCCCAAAAAATAATTGATGCAGTATTTTCTGTGTTAGTAGTGTGGTGGTAATTGTCTTTCTGATTGTGTGTTAATTTTTCTGGGCTATTCTAAGTCTATAAAAAGTGCCCAGGATCTCTAATATTCATTTTTTTGACCTTTTGATATAAGAAATTTGAGAGCTTAAACTCTTGTATCCCAATTTGAGAATTCTCTACTGCACCTCGCCGGATTTGATTGGATCTGGCCAAAACCCTAATTTTGGGTTAAGAATCTTTCTCTGAGCTTTTGTAGCTCGATTGCGACCGCCAAAAGTAGAAAACTCACTATCAATTTCGTTAGATCTATCCCTAATTTAACCCAAAGCTGCTGGTTCAACCAAAATAGAACCCTAATCATGTTGTTTGGTCTTCGTGAGCCAGATTGGAGCTTTTCTACGTGAAATTAGAGTCAATTGTTGCTTGCAAACTTGTTTGAGATTAATTACATTCAAATATCACTTGATCTTCTCGATCCATTCTTTGCGAGCTTTGATTGGGCCTTTCGACTTCGATTTCGTGTTTTCTTCTTCAAATCAAACCCTAAGTGAGGCTCGACATTCAATTTCGGTTCTGTTCTAACTTGAGTTTTCTTTTAGCCCTAAGATCGAGCTATAGTGGTGTCGCAATTCAAGATCAAAAGAAAGCTGTGACTTATGATTTGATTTCAGTCGATTTTTCAGTTCGCATCGACTCTAGTTGGACTCGAAGAGCTTCGATTTGTGCTTAGAAGAGGTCGTTTAGAAGTTTTGTCACGATTGTAGTTCGAAAACTTTAGTTCAACGAAGAACCTGTTCAAAATTCATCATTGATTCTCGCATCTGGTCAAAACTCATCACCATTAAAATTGTTCGATTGAAGTGTGATTTAAAGATTGAAATTCGATTTTCACTTTGATTTGTGTGATTGTGTGTGAAGTGCTCAAAACCTAGTCGCCTAGGGTTTTTGGTGATTTTGGTTTGTTTGCTACAAAACATCACTACAGTACTTTGACTGAGTTAACTGAGTTGACTGGTTTTCAATTTTCCATGGCTCAATGAGGTAGAGGTAGATGTAGAAGAGGAGGAAGGGGACGAGGAGATGCAGCCAATGTTGGTGAAGGTACTAATGCTAATACGCCCATTGAAAGGAGTTATGATGCAAATTGTTATTGTATGCGATTAAGGAGTTGAGAAGACAAATTGCTACCTTAACAGATATGGTGCAGCATTTGCAATTTCCAACCGAGGGTAGTTATGGTTCCAAGAATGCTCAAACTCAATTTGATATTCCTTTCGGTGCTCCGAATCTGCGTAGACCAGTTTTGGACAGATTTGAATATAAATGTGAAAACAAGGTTGAGCTTCTTGTGTTTTATGATAGCCTCAATCCGGATGAGTTTGTTGATTGGTTGAATGGTGTTGAGGGAGCATTCGAGTATTGTGAAGTTTCCGAAGCTCAGAAGATGAAATTGGTATCTATACGCCTCAAAAGGAAGAGCTATGCTTGGTGGGACCAAATGCAGATTAGTAGACAAAGAAGGGGCAAGGAAAAGATTAAAGATTGAGAGAAGATGAAGAAGAAACTCAAGGAGCAATTCTTACCTTTCAACTACATGCAAACTCTTTATAAGAACTTGCATAACCTCAAGTAAAGTGGATGTGTGGAAGGGTATACGGAGGCCTTTCATCAACTTGTTGATAGAGTTGAGTTAAATGTTGGCAAGATATTTGAGTGGGTAGAAGTATTCAATCCAAGATGTCCTTAGTCTTCAATCTTTGCGGACTGTTTTGGAAGCCTATAATCAAGCTTTATTGGTTGAGAAGAAACAATTGAGAAATGTTTCAAGATCTGGCCATCAACACTAATCTGGTGTTAAATGTGAGCAGCCATTCCAAAGCTATCCCAAGGCTAGTTCTTCGGCTAACGCACACAAAAGTGGATCTTTTGGAGCTGGAGTTTAAACAAGAGGAGAAAAGCCTGCTGTCTAAGTATAGAATCAGCTTTATTCTGGTACTTTGGGAGCTAGAATCAAGGCCAAAATAATGGTTCAAATGCTTCAAGTGTGGAGAGTCGGGTCACAACTCTTCGAACTGTAGAAAGGCTGTGGAAGACCGCAACAAAGCACTTCTTATTGAGGAATCATTGGATCAAAGTTGTGATGAAGACATTGCTGTCTATGATAAGTCCATGAATGAGGAAATTGGAGGTAATGTGGATGAGGAAGAAGGTCTTGCTCTCATGATTAAGAAGACTCTTATCATGGCTTAGCAAGATAGTGAGGAAGATTGGTTACATACCAACATCTTTTATATCACTTGCATTATTGGACGAGTTTGTAATATGATTGTTGATAGTGGGAGTTGTGAAAATGTGGTATCTCAAGAGGTGGTTGATAAGTTGCATCTCTAAGTGGAGGAACACCTCATCCTTATTCCCTTTCTTGGTTCAAGAAGAGTAATGAGATCAAGGTGACCAAGAGGTGTTTAGTGGCTCTCCCCATTCGAAAGAAATATTTTAATAAAGTTTGGTGTGATGTTGTGCCCGTGGATGCTTGTCATGTCTTGCTTGGATGTCTGTGGCAATATAATAGGAAAACAATCCATGATGGTAAGAAAAATACCGACACAATTATGAAGGATAACCAACATTTTACATTGATGCCTATGAAGGAAAATGTATTCGTAAAACTGACTTCAACTACTCTACTTGCTTCCAAGGGGGTTCTAAAATAAAGTCATGATTTCGGGTGCATTTTAGTGTTGAATATGAAAATCCAGCCTTTTACACCACTGCCTATGATAAACATGGCTGAATATGAAGTTCGAGCAGCTGTGGCAGCACTTGGCAATCAATTTTCTAATGTGTTTCCTTAAGAGTTGCCGCCCAAGTTGTCTCATATGGGGAATGTCCAACATTGTATTGATTTGGTGACCGGGTCAATTCTTCCAAACAAACCAGCCTATCAGATGTCTCCAAAAGTGGGAAGAAATTCAAAGACAAGTTAAAGAGTTTTAGAACAAAGACTACATACATGCGAGTCTTTTTTTGAACAAAGGCTACATACGTGTGAGTCTTAGTCTTTGTGCACTGCTGGCTCTTTTGACTCCTAAGAAAGATGGTTCTTGGAGGATGTGTGTTAGATAGTAGAGCCATAAGATTACTATTAACTATCGGTTTCGATTCCAAGATTGGATGACATGTTGAATTGCCCAGCTGGCTCAAGAATCTTTTCCAAGATTGATCTTAGGAGTAGGTACCAGCAAATTAGAATTCGTCCGGGTGATGAATGGAAAATGGCTTTTAAGATTCCTCATAGTCTATTTGAGTAGCTTGTGATGCCTTTTGAGCTTACCAATACCCCTAGCACTTTCATCCGGGTGATGACTCAAATGTTGCAACCACTTTTGGGTGTGTGTGTGGTGGTTTATTTTGATGTTGTTTTGACAACAATTTGTCTCACCTTCGGCAAGTATTTGATATATTGAGAAAGTAGAAATTTTATGGTAACTTGAAGAAATGCACTTTTTGTTGTTGATAAAGTGGTGTCTTTGGAGTGGCCTATTCCTCTAGAGGGGTTTTAATGGATGAAGATGAAGTTAAGGCAATTGTGGAGTGGCCTATTCCTTCTAGTATCCATGAAGTTTGAAGTTTCCATGTCTATCGGCAGTTTATTCGCAATTTCAGTTGTATTGGAGCCCCTTTTACCAATTGTCTCAAGCAAAGGACCTTGAGTGGACCTAAGAGGCCTATGATAATTTCAAGTTGTTTAAAAGGAAGCTTACCGAGGCTCCTATCTTGGCATTTCTTGATTTTGACAAGACTTTTGAACTTGATTGTGATGCGTTGGGTGTTGGAATTGGTGGTGTTCTAAGCCGAGAAGAGCAGCCCATTGCCTTCTTTAGTGAGAAATTGAATGGTGCTAAGCTTAGTACTCTACTTATGACTTAGAGTTCTATGCCATAGTGCAGTCCACCAAGCATTAGAGTTCTTATCTTTGCTTACAAGGAGTTTATTCTCAATTCCGATCGTGAGGCTCTTAAGTATATTAATAGCCAACAACATCTAAACAAGAGAAATGCCAAATGGGTGGCTTATTTGCAACAATTTACATTTACTTTGAGGCATAAATTCTGGATTCTTAATAAGGCGACTAATGGGTTGAGTCGTTGATATAATCTTTTGGTGGAAATGAAAGCTCAAGTGGTTGGTTTTGATGAGTTTCGTACCTTCATGCCATTGATCCTTATTTTAGCAAGCTTTTCCAAGCTTTACAAAGCAGAGATAGGGCTGCCCATCCAAGTTATTTGAGAAAGGATGGTTTTCCTTTCAAAGGACTGAAGTTACATGTTCCTAATTGTTCTTTATGGGAGCAATTGCTAGCTCAACAACATAAATTGGGGCATTTTGGCAAGAATAAAGCTATGGAGTTGATCCCAAGTGAATATTATTGGCCCGATATGAATAAAGATGTGGGAAAGCATATGCAAAGGTGCCAAATCTATCAAAAAAGTAAAAGGACAACAACCAACGCAGATTTGCACATGCCTCTGCCGGTTCTAGAAGGTCCTTGGCAATGCATTAGTATGGACTTTGTTTTCGGGCTGCCATCTACACGCAGAAAGGGTGGCTCCATTATGGTTGTGGTAGATCATTTCTCAAAGATGGCACATTTAATTCCTTGCTGGAAGACTAGGGATGCCACTAATATTGCTAATCTGTTCTTCAAAGAGGTTTACAAGCTTCACGGAGTTCCTATTTCAATTGTGTTGGATAGATATGCAAAATTCCTTGCTCATTTTGGAGGACTTTATGGAAGAAAATTGGAACAAATTTGCATTTTGTACTTCTTTTCATGCACAAACGGATGGTCAAATGGAAGTAGTGAATAAGAATCTTGGAAATTTGCCAGGATGCCTAGTCGGAGATCATCCTAAGAGTTGCGAGGGAATTCTTCCTTTGGATGAATTTGCTTATAATTCTTCCTTTAACTGGACCATAAATATTTCTCCTTTTGAAGTGGTATACGGTTCAAGGCCTTTTAGTGTCGTGGATTCGACTCATTTGCCTATTTATAAGAAGGGAAATGTTAAGGCTGGAGGTATGGCTGAATTTATGCAGAAGATTCATGTTCAAGTGAATGCTCAAATTGAGACATCTAATGCTAAGTGCAAGGCTGCTGCTGATGTGCACAAATGGGCGGTGTTATTCCACGAAGGTGACCTTGTGGGTTATTTTGAGAAAGGAGAGACAGCTCCATGGTTTGTATATGAAGTTGCATGCTAGAAAAGTGGGTCCTTGTGAGGTTTTGCACAAGACATATGTTAAGAATGTTCTATATTTGTTTTATATTTCTAGGGGCATTCTTGCAGTTGTCTTTTACCTAATAATATTATTAGTTCATGGGAGTAAGGAGTCTAATTAGCCTCATTCACCCACAAGAACTTATAATATTATTAAATAAAAAATAAGTACAAGAATGCCCTTAGAAATATAAGACAAATATAAAATATTTTTAGCACTCCCCCTCAAGTTGGAGCATGAAGTTCAAACATACTCAACTTGGCAATCAATTGATGGAAGGTATAACGTGGTATGGTTTCGTAGAATATCCTCCAATTGAACTCTCGAGCGAATATAAGGAGTGACAATATGTTTGCACAATAACAAATTTGGAATGAAGTGACAATCAACTTCTATATACTTAGTGTGCTTATGGAAAATTGGATTATTAGCAATAAAAATAGATGCTTGATTGTCACAAAACATTCGCATAGGGATTGTAGTAGAGTTGACAAATTCTTGAAGAAGAAAACGAACCTACAACATTTCAGAGGCAGTATGAGCCATGGACTAGTACTCGGCTTCAACAGTAAAATGAGCAACAAAGTTCTTTTTTAATAGTTCAGAAAACGTGACTGAAATCGACTAGAAACTTTCACAATCACCAAATCGACTAGAAACTTTCGCAATCGACTAGAAGCTTTCACAATCGCCAAATTGAGCACCAATCTATCCTAAACTATGATTTTCAGCAGCTTTAGGATGGGATTCGACCATAAAAAACCACAAATAATGTCGTGATTTCTAGATATCACTATGGGGTATGGGAAATTCGCAAAACATTCAAAAATTCGAACGGAGCACCAAACGACTTCCAAAAATTATGCAAAAAACACCTAATAACCTAAGACGCATCGAACCACGTGATCGACAGTGATCGGAGTCCGTACAACCGTTGACGACATGCTGATTTAGCAAAATATTAATTGAATTCATGTATAAAGGTGTAGAAAGGTGCTGAGGGATTCTTAACAATTTCTTTCATTTTTAACTAAATATTTCTCCTCTAGTATTATTCAGGATTCAACTCAACATGCCTTTGTACGGCTTGGTATTCAAAAGTATATGTCAAGTATATAATCTTATATATGAGGGAGAGCCTGATAACTCTGCTTTTTGTTTCACATTTTGGATGAAAAGGAACACAAGCTTAGGTTGCCTTTGGATTTATGATTTTGGAATGAATGGATTGGGCATCACTTATTCTAGAAGTATAATTTTATTTCGTTTTGTGGTTGAGGTCTATATTTAAGGAATGGCTTTTAGAGTTTCAACTGATAGATTTGAAATAATTTTGCAGCTATAGTTATTTGAAATCGTAAATGATTCTACTTATGCATGAATTGTAGCCAAATATATCTTTACTACTTCTATTCAGTTTTCTACTTTAGAATTATCAATATACCTTCAATAATTAAACTTCCTACAATTTTATAAAGTTCAACCTCTAGTCCCTTCATATTAATTCCATCCATCCAAACATAATTTTAAATTATGGGAAGAATTTAAAGAATCTTAAATGTTGTTAGAGGAAACTTAAAAATCTAATTTAATACGGTAGCACATCATTGGAAACGAATTGTATGGTTATTAAATACAAGGACTTCGTAAATATTTTCCCATATAAAGGAATTTTTATGAACTGTTAACTTTTATTGGAGCATATACTTGTTTAGTACTTTTTCAGGTAGTCAATATAAGTCTCTTATTTTGAAACTCTTATTCCTAGTGACGGATCTCAAATGATAATTCACTTTTAAAGGCCTTATTTGATAACTGCACTAAGCTGGGTGAGATTGACAATGTGGTCGGGTTAGTATAAGGATTTGAAAGAAGAGGGATTATCAATGAGATTGGTAATCCAACCTAATTGAGAAGGCTTATGACCACGTTAATTGGGACTTTTTTCTCTATATTTTGACGAGAATGGGCTTTGTGATAGGTGGAGAAGATGGATCCGATTCTGCATCTCTTCAGTTTAGTTCTTTGTTTTAGTTAACGGTGTTCCTAAGGAATTTTTTATTAGCTAAAGAGGCTTTGAGACAACGCAATCCTGTGTCTCCCTTCATGTTTTTGTTTGTAATGGAAGCTTTGAGCATGTTTATTTATAAAGTACCTAGGGATGGCATGTTAGTGGATTTTGCAGAGGTGTCAGGAGTGGTTATCGATCTCAGTGTCACATTTTCTCATTATGGATGATACCATGATTTTTTCTGGAGTGGAAATGGAAGAGTTGAGATTTCTTATATGCATCTTTTAGAGTTGAGATTTCTTAGATGCATCTTTCTTTTCTTTGCAACATCTTCTGGACTCTTGAGTAAATCTGGCTAAGAGTGAGATTATTCCTATGGCGTCTGTGCCCAATGTGGAGGCTTTGGCATCGAACCTTGGTTGCACTTCCCTCTACTTACTTAGGGTTACCTTTGGGTTCCACTCTTAAAACTGAAGTGGTTTGTGACCCAGTGGTGGAGCGGTTGAAAAGAGAGTAGCCTCTTGAAAGGGTTAATATCTTTCTAAATGAGGTAAATTGTTCCTTATCAAAGAGCACCCATATTGAGCTTGCGGATTTACTTTATGTCCCTATTTACTATTCCTCTATTGGTGGTTCGTTGACTAGAGAAATTGATGAGGAATTTTCTTTGGAGAGATTTGGGTGATGATTTTATGTATCGTCTTGTTGGTTAGATGGTGGTTATTTTGCTAAAAGAGGGAAGTGGTTTAGGTATCAAGAATCTCTTTGATGCAGTACGCGGAGAGGATGAGAATGATGGATAGGTAGTGCATAAGGGTCAAAACCCTAACATAAGGCTTTCACCTAAAAGCTCAACTCTTTATTCAATTCAATTGTCCTAATAAATGAGTTTCTTATTTATAGGCTTAAAACCCAAATCTAAAAAGGAAATTAAGATTCTAAAGAATTAAAATAAAAATCTCAACAATATAATCTAGAATCCTAATGAAAAGGAAATAAACTAAAACTTTATTTAAAAGATATTTGGAATCTTAAACTAAATAAAATCCTAATGACGGAAAATAAATTAAATAAATTAGATAAGTACCAACGACAATTATTAGACCAAAAGGGTTTATTGGCTCGCGTCAGGCCATTGGGCTTAGCCTGTGGCTTCCAAATAGGATAACGGTTCTCAAGCCAATCAACGGCTACCCCATCGCTCTCCTTGTTCAACAAAGCCTTAGTGGGGAAATGGATGTGAAGATTAGTTTTTTAGAGGAGAATAGTGGTTGATAAGTGTTACCTAGGTAGGCAAAAGAGGGGAGTGAATTGAGTTTCTAAAAAGTTAATCCTTTAACAAAAGTTTTAAACTAATTAAAAGTAATTTAGAGACAAAATGACTAACATATGATATTCCAAGGTAATGAAAACAAGAGTTTAGTGCTATGGAATATGCAACAAAAATAGATGAACTAAAGAGACAGGGGAAAAGAGAAAAAACACAAGATTTATAGTGGTTCCGCTTTATTCCAATTCTATGTCCACACCCTAAGGTCCTCCTTGTGTGTTTCCACTAGTCTCGAATAACTTTACAACTAGATGCTTCACGGGTACATCTAAACCTTTACAACCAAGTGTTTTGTTCAAAAAATAATAATAATAAAAAAACCATCAAAGCTTCACAGGTGTTTGCAAAACCTTTCAACCGAGTGTTTTGCTCCAAGAACACTCAATAAATCAACATGCTTCACAGGTGCTTGCAAAATCTTTCAATCCAGTGTTTGTTCCAAAAACAATAAAAAGGGAAGTCCCCAAAACAGTCCTTATTTTGGTGCACAAGGTTCTCAAGAATTTTCATAGCGGAACTCTCACAAAGAATTCCCAATGGTTTAATTACCCTTTTACAAAAGATTTGAACAATGATTAGCTCTCAAGGAATGATACAATAATTCCCAACAAGTAGATAAGAACAATGAAGTTATAGACAATTAAATTTCTAGGGCTTGAGAGATATTAAAACTTGAATCCTCTAATAGAGTGCTTTGATTATGTCTTCTTCTTCTTCAACTATGTAGCATTTATTTCTTATATAGCTCCCTGAATGAATAAGAACAATGAAGTTATGACCGTTATAGGTTGGTGGGAGCATTAAATGCAACAAAATAGCTGCTGAAAACCCCTTCCAGCGCTAGTTTTGAATTTAACCTCGAAGGTGTCCACACTAGCTTGAAAAGTGTCCGCACTCTGTGAGTGTTCAACTATTTTGGAAAAAGGCCGACCCTTCTTCCTATGGTGTAGACACTTTGCCCATGGTGTCGACACTTCTGCCTCCATGGATCTGGTTCGTTGCATTTTGTTGAAAGGTGTCGGCACTATTGATTGTTACTAAAACACTTGAATTGCATTGTTAAAAAGTGTCAAAACTTATTCAAAGCGTGTCAACACTTTGCTCAAACTCAAAAAAACCCTTTTTTTCTTAGAGAAAATTGATTTCTCTTTCAAGTACATTAGAATTTGAAACAAATAAACATCAATATATTGTCATGTGATATTAACTTGGAATTCTTCATTCCAAACATCATGAGAACAAAAGATATAACGATATTTCAAGCACAATGATAACGTCAAATGAATCAACTTGGAGTCTAACGCATCAAGTAACATAATTAAGATTATATATTATATCAAACTTCTGCTCTTCTTTTTAGCAAATGCAACGTATAAATTGTGTCCATGAATGTTGAGCATGTTTAATAACAAATCACAATTAATCACTGCATCAAATATCACTATTACATTATTGCATCTTATACTTCATCAGATCTAAACTATATGTCTAACAATAAGTATAGGTGTGAGAGAGATGAGTGGTTTACGGGACCCATGAGAGGAGCTTATAGTATGGGGATATGGAAAGGCATTATGCGGGTATGGGAAGACGTCTGTCCTTGTTCTGCTTTTGAAGTGGGTAATGGAAGAAGGTTTAAGTTTTTTTTCTTCATTTGGGGTGGGTATAGACCTTTACGGGAAGTCTATCCAAATCTGGAGTAGATAAGGGAGCTCTTGTGGATTACTGTTGTAGGGGTGTGGTCCTCTTTGTTAAGGAGGTCGTTGCTAGACTAGGAAGTTGATTCAGTTGTAGACTTGCTTGAGACACTTTTCTAGTCTCAATATGCAGCCAGATTTAAAGGATTGTATGGTGTGGCCTGTTGCTTCTAATAGTTTATACTCAGTGACATCCCTGTAAAAGGACCTTGTTGGTATAGGAATTGTAGTTTTCCTTGGAAAGGAGTGTATTGTACCAAGGCTTCTCCTATAAGTGGTCTTTCTTATATGGGCTGCCTCTAGAAAGCTATTCTCACCTTCGACAACTTGAGAAGAAAGGCTTAGTTCTTAATGGATTGGTGTTGCATGTGTAAAGGGGTAAGGGAATCGGTGAACCGTCTGTTGTTTCATTGCTATGTGATCTGTCATGTTTGGGGCTTAATACTATCTATCTTTGGAGTTTTTTGGGTTATAACTAGCTCGGCGAAGGAGTTTTTTGCTTGTAGGTATAGGAGTTGCCCTAGAAAGAGCAAGAAGAAGGCTTGGAGTTTGGTGCCCTCTGTATTATGTGGTGCATGTGGAGAGAGGAATTGCAAATCTTTTCAGAGTGTTGAATGCTCCATTCTTGTTTTGAAAGGAGTGGCGCTTTTGACCCCTTTTTTGTTTGTTTGTTTTGGTTTCATAGAGATTTTCCCTTATGTTGAATTCTTTTATAGAGTTTTGGAGGAATTTGCACATCCAGGTTGGATAGGAGCTGGGTATAGATGATTTTTGTTTTACCTTTACTTCATGTGTACTTGGTTATGCCCTTTTGGTGCTTTAATGAAATTATACTCGTTTAAAAAAAAGATAATTGAAACAAGTGGGCCGGTGGTCCACTTAAGTTGTGACACCAACTCTAAATGTCCCAGCTAGAGCACTCATTCTGGATGGACATCATCCATCATTTATGTACCACCACACACCATCAGCCAACTGGAAGCCTGCCATTTTTACACCCACCAGTCCTTTTCATGCATAATAATTCGTTCAGCCTTCCACCTTCCTCTTGAAGCAATATCACTAATTTACCAATTGGAGCTCTCGAATAGATGGCTCCTACATGGTCCATCAACCCACATTTTTTTAGCAGAATTCTAACTGAAATAAATGCCACATAGCTAACGAAGTTTCACCTTCATTGCTCTACCAGTTTCTATACGGATGCAAACATGATAAGACAAGTGGTTATCCTCTGGAAGGTGGAAGGTGATCCTTCCATTGATGGTAGTTTCTATGTATGTATACCATACGATTAAGTATTGACAGGTGATTACCCTCTCTAGGAAGTGTGTTGTGTCAGTCCTTGTCTTATGTTAGAACTAATGAAGAGAGTCTTGATCACCTTCTCAGGCATCAGCCTCTTGCTGTTAAGATATGGAGGTTTTTTTTTTTTTGGCTATGCTGGCGCTTGCTCCACAAAGCAGAAACTTGGGTCCCCCCCGCTTCAGATGTAGGAGGTGGAATCAGGGGGTAGGTTGCTTTGGCAGGTAACCTGTTGCTATTTTTGTGGTGCTGTAGAAGTGAAGGAAACATCAGGGTCCTTGAACTATGTTACAGGCATTCTTTTAAATGTATAAGGTACCCGTGTTGGACACTCGACACTCAACACTCGGATAAGTGTATGGGATATGTGTCCAATATTTTTTTCTTGAACATTCACCTAAAAAGAATATTTAGTAATTTGAGTTTACTGGAGAACCATGCATAAAGTCTAATATTACGTATGAAATAATTAATGGAACCTTGTAAACACAATTTACCTTGAAAAATGAAAATAATATTAAGGAATATGAATATTATCCTGTGTCTCAGTGTTCTTGATATGAAAGTTGGATAGATTCAACACTTAGATTCATACTCACGCTTGACTCCTAAACCCGAGTGACGGAGACCATGTAACAGAGTTGTTGAAAGACTAGAAATTTTAGTGGCAAGGCAGAAGCTAAATGAAATTTCTGTTTTCTGTGCAAATTCTTCTGATCACCCACTTAGATTGAGTTTGCGGTGCTATATTATGTTTATACTGATCTGTTATTTGAATAGATGCCCGAAAAATGTTGCGACTTTTGTTTTGTGTAATTTTGTTACTCCCCTCCCCCCGCATGCTTTCCAATTTCACTCCCTCGTATAAATATTACAGTCAAGAGTACAACAGAATCGTTAGTCACTGTCAGCATTAACTTGTACTGCAATATTTTGAAGCATTAGTGGTACACATTTGTATGTCATATAGGAGTTCTCTTTATTTGTTCGCTTGTTTGGTTTGAATTACAAAGATCTCTAGATCTTCCAATGAATATCCCTACTTGGCGGAATTTATGAATTGCACTTTCTTCTACCTTCCAGTTCTGTATGCACACGGCACTTACCTATTGACACGGAGCAGTATTTTATATATTAATGCTTTTGTTTTGGAATGCTTCTTTCTTCATCTTGTCGCTGGAATTTCATGAATCTTTTTTCTTCTTACTGCTATCCAGTTCTTGTAGTGATATACTTGCATGAATGCGCTAATAAATGGAAGTTGATGGTGTATAATGTATTTCCCTGACACTTATCTCCAGCCAACGGGCAATAGTATTTCCATTTTGACCCTTGGTTGAAACACTTAAGTTCAAGTTTTTGTTAGAACATAAGAAAATTTTACAGTTATAGTAATCTATCCTTTATCAATTTTTAATGACCGAGGCGTATATTTGACGGAATTGCAGGATTCTTCAGGTACCTTCCGAAGAACTACAGTATCGCTTTGAGGCAGAGCTACCTGATACTGTTAAGCAACCTTCAACCTATGCTAGGAATTTTGTGGAGTTCTGTTCATACCAAGCACTCCATCAGGTGACTAAGTATCCAGATTATTTGAGTGACAAGGAGTTTCGTCATTTGACTTATGACATGATGCTTGCCTGGGAGGCTCCTGGTGTTGAAAATGAACCACTTGACACTGTAAGATAGCTATCCTGTTTTTTATGGATATTTTGGAGATATTTTTTCATTTCATATTGTTAGTTGTGTATTTTCCCAATTGTTCGATAGGAATTTCAGAGCTTGGGACTGAAAGAAAGCTACCATTATGGGATTGAAAATGCAATCTTAATTTTTCTCCAATGACAGGAAGCTGCTTCTTGCAGTAACCAGGAAATGGAGGGGGAGGATGGATGGTCACTATTTTATTCTAGTTCCACGAAAATGGCTGTTCAGGTTGTCTTTCTCATTTCAGCTATTGTTTCCGTCATAATATAGTGTCTTTTTTTCAATGAGGATATGGAGCTTACATAACTGTCTGATCATGTGTTGTATTAGTCTTGTGTGCTCATTCATTTCACTCTCCATCAGGTTGATAACAAGAAAACTGTTGGGCCGGAGGCTTTTGCACGGATTGCTCCTGTCTGTGCTGTTATTGCAGATATAATCACTGTACACAATCTTTTTGATGTGCTGACTAGTTCTTCTTGTCATCGACTTCATTTTCTTATCTATGACAAATATCTTCGAACACTCGAAAAGTATGCTCCGGCTTCTTCAGTTATAAGCACTTGGATAAATGCAATATTTTTTTTTAGTTTTTTAGTTTTTTCAAATTTTTATTTTTTGTTTGGGGGAGGGCTGTTGGCATGAGGAAATGGGGTTAGCAGAATTAGTGGATTATTTGGCCATGGTTTTCAGTTACTCTTGGCACATCAACCCATACTTTTGGCTGCTGCTCTGGAAAACTGTCCCCATTCATTTGTATTACATATTGCAATCTAGGGTCAAAATCTTCATGCATCTGGTATTATTGAATCTCATGATGCACATTAACCTCTATTGGTTCACTAGAGTGGATGAGTTTGATTATTTTCATGCATGGTTAAAATCTTTTTGTTCTGTCCTCGTTTAACTCAGTTGTCAAGTATGTTTTAAGGAAGATTAGCATTCAAACTCGAGCAAAGTTTTTATCAACTACATTCGAAGGATTTGCTTCCTCATTAACAGATTCAGAATGTCGAAAAAAACAAGCTCATATGCTTAGTTCCTCTCATAAAAATCGTATTATTAGCAATAAAAATAGTAACTTGATTATCACTAAACATTTGCATAGGAGAAGAAACAAGAACGCCAAAATCCAGAAGGAGAGAGTCAACCCACAACATCTTGGATACAATATGGGCCGTTGCGCAATACACAATTTCAATACTAGAACGGGCAACAACAGGATGTTTTTTACTATTCCGAGTATTAAAGTTGCCTCTACAAAGGTACAATAGTTAGAGGTAAACCGCCAAACAACTGCGAACCCCATCCACATTACTAAACCCAACTACAAACAAGGATTTAGAAGACAATATAGCAGCCCTGACTGAGTACACTTTTCAAATAGGGTTGAGACGTGAAGCTTAGGGTTAGAGAAGAGAAGGAAGAAGGTAAGAAAGAAGAGAACACGACAGGTTTAGGGAAACTTAATTGCCTCCTTTACCTCCGAGTATTTATATTAAAGTAAGAGCAAGAAGAATTATAAAAATACCCTCGAGACATAAATAACATAACAAAATAAAAACAACACTCTAACATAACCAAATATTTTATTTTGTGGATTTGGTTGTAATAATAACTAAATATTATTGAAAGAGAAAAGAAGGGATGGGCAAGTATTAAAGAATGCCAAGACAAAACATTCTGTTTGAACACTCAGTCAGCTGCTCCTACTTTTACTGCAGGGTGATTAACGCTGTGAAAAATGCAGTTGTACCTCAATCCACATCCAACCTTCCGCTTGCTGAGGGTGAGTTCATTTTAGATGTTGATGGTACAGTTCCCACTCAACCAGTCCTGCAGCATATTGGAATATCAGCATGGCCTGGTAAGTCTTCTATGTACTACTGGAAGTTGATTGAACTTTTGGGAGATTGATTTTGTTTAACTTAGCTGTTGTTAGCTGTTCAAACATGACTTTATATCCCATGCCCTTCTGCCTGTGTGCATGAAGATCAGACTGATTGATAGGCCCAGGAATATAATAACTTAGATGGAAGTATC
Source organism: Heliamphora exappendiculata (assembly GCA_034768845.1). Classification (NCBI taxonomy): domain Eukaryota; kingdom Viridiplantae; phylum Streptophyta; class Magnoliopsida; order Ericales; family Sarraceniaceae; genus Heliamphora; species Heliamphora exappendiculata. Next base: position 66,829 of record JAOTRH010000008.1, on the reverse strand, counting down.
ACATGTTATTATTCATTATGGAGAAATACCTTAATTGGGCTTTTACTGATCTGATGACCACTTCCATTCCTATGCTATGCTGATCAGCTTGTCCTGTCCAGAGTTTTGTGAAACAACCAAATATTGAGTTCAGCCTACTAAAATGGTTTGACCTCGTCATCCTAAATTCTCTAGTTTGTTGTAGTTGATGCTGGATTTATAATTTGCATCATCTTTGCACAAAATTATTGTTGAGTCAACACAACTTAGTCAACTACTGATTTGAGTCTTGAACTTAGTTGCCAGGCTTTCACAGTATGTTTTATTTAGTGTCCTATCTGACTGTGTTCATTATGGGCAGGGCGGTTGACGCTTACCAATTATGCTCTGTACTTTGAGTCTTTGGGAGTTGGTTTATATGACAAAGCTGTAAGATATGATTTGGCAATGGACATGAAGCAGGTCATAAGGCCTGATTTAACTGGACCATTGGGTGCTCGTCTCTTTGACAAAGCTGTGATGTACAAATCAACATCTATGTATGTTTTCCCTTTACAGTTGTTTGTTTGAAGCTAGCAAATCTGTCCGGATCTTGAGAGACAGATCTTGAGTTATTGACTAAATTCTTGTACAGAGCAGAGCCTGTTTATTTGGAGTTCCCTGAATTCAAAGGAAATTTGCGACGGGACTATTGGTTGGATGTCTGTCTTGAAATCCTGCGTGTTCACAAATTCATTAGGAAGTATAATCTCAAAGGGATTCAACAATCTGAAGCCCTTGCAAGAGCAATCCTAGGTATTTTCCGATATCGTGCAGTGAGAGAAGCCTTTAATATCTTCTCTTCCCATTACAAAACCTTACTATGTTTCAACTTGGCTGAAAGTCTTCCGGGGGGAGACACGATCTTGGAAACTCTATCAAGTCGCTTGGCGCTTTTGAATATCAGCACTAGCCAGCATGGTTCAGCTAGGGATTTAAGTCCAAAACAGGGGATGAAACTCCCAGTTTCGGTTTTGACACTTCACAGACTTGGGATATCAGAAAAATGGGTAGATTTTGATGGAGAAGCAATAGATGCAGGTGTAGATTTTTGTGTTGGTGAAATAAATCCATTAGAAATGGTAGTGAAAAGATCGCAACAGAATAGAGGAAGGGCAGAAGCTGCACAAGCAACTGTGAACCAAGTGAAAGTGGAAGGGATTGATACAAATCTAGCTGTAATGAAGGTTCATTAATATATCTCCTTGTTTGGTTTTCTTCTTCCAGAATAATTAGGTTTTAGTAAGAATTGATAATTTTTTACCAAGTTAAATTGTATTTAGATAGGGGTGATAAAAATTGTTGCTACTTAATAATTTCACCACAAAACCATATCTGTTTCAGTCATCAGTGGTTGAGGAACAGGGAAATTTATCCATGTTTCTACTCCAGATGGATGTCAATTTGCATCAATCAGCTTTTAGATTGATGGCGTCTTAAATTACTGAAGTGATTCACTCAACTAGATGAGGTTTGGGTAATCACCGAAATTCATGCATGGACACAAATTGAGCCATTTTAGAGATAGCTTGATACAGTTTTGATGCTTTATTCCTGACGATGACATGTTTGAGATTTTTCCTTTTGTAGGAATTGCTTTTCCCACTTACTGAATCATTTAACCGTCTTCAAGTTTTGGCTTCTTGGCAAGATCCTTGGAAAACAACAGTGTTTCTGGTGTTGACCGGCTATACAATTTTTAGGTAATTTACTTTCGACTTGCTTTGGATGCTTCTGCTGGTGGCAAAAAATCTTAACCTGCTTGCTTAGCATAAGGTGGTTTAGTAATTTAAGTGGTGGTATCTTCTGAAAGAATCTCCACAAATTGATACGTTAAACCATATAATAAACCAAAAATTACTTGCATTAAAGAAATAGTTTTTATTATTTCAAACCTGTCATTCCGAACTTCAACTTATGGCAGCAGTTCCCATGTCAGAAATTTATAAAGTTGGTTTTTGTTTCTCTTGAGCATAACTGGAATGAAAAATTATGAAAAACGGGAAGAGAACTGGGCTGCCTGCTTTCTTTCATCCCAGCTTGGCCTTCATGTCACCCCGGATACAACCCACAACACCCATACAGTAGTGTATCAGACAACCATACCATTGATAAGATATGATACAATCATAGCTCACAAAATCCAATTACTCCGTTACCTCTTCTGTATAGTGGATCACTTGGAAACATGTTCTGGATAGTAACCACATTTTATGAGCTAATCATGAATCCGGTGGGTATATCTGAGTTATATAAATAGAAGACAGGTAAAAACAGTTATGGATCAAGTTTTGACTCAATCTTTAGAAAAAGAATTTGCATAAATAATCATTTGTCATGAGGATAAAATACTGTTTGTCTATAATGAAATATGTTGGCAATGATATAAAACACAATGAAGACCATTTTTGGGTCTACCAGCTCATTCCATGTTGCCAAAGGTTGGTAATCCTTCGACAAAAGTGACCGTACCCTTATATTGAAAATCAGCTTGACTACTGGTGTTGGTGGACTCAGGGGTCATTTCATGTTTCCAATGGTAGGGACACTCGTGCATATGCCTTAAAGCAAAACTAACACTCCCACATAAACCCAGGAGCTTATGCGCTCCCACACAAGTAAGGCTAAGGCTCTCACACATACCCAAGAACTTATACACCCCTACAGAAGCCCATAATTAGGGCACTAACATGGCTATTGTATTATGAATTTTAAATGCCATTTAAGAAATATTCTTGATCCATTAACTATTAACATTCACCCACTGAAATGGATCTATGCTTGACTTTCTTGTTAAAAGAATCAACCACGTGAGCTTGGTGGATTTCAAGTCTTTGTTGGGCATCAATTCTTACTCATCAAGTACCTCATGCTCAGCTAATCTAACTTTTTGAGCATTATCACTTAGATTCATGAGTTGAGTAGCAACTTTAAGTGATGGTAACTATACTTAAAGTAGAGGACTTCCTCTGAACCATAAACAAGGTTGTATGCAACTAGTGGAAGTATAAACAGTTGTTCTTATGGCCATAAATTTTCAGATAGACGCTCACGCTATCTATTTTCTTCTTTGGACCGATTGTTTTGAGAATTTTACTGAGCACTTTGTTGAAAGCTTATGCTTGTCCATTTATGGATAGATCATAAGTGGTAGAATGAGTTTTTCAAACTTTGTACTTTTCACACAATTTTACACTTGGTGAACTTTTGAAATACGGGGCATTATCAAAAATAATTTTTGCTGGAATCCCATGATGGTAAATTGTGTGATTCTTGATGACATTTGCATTATCAATGCCCTTTAATTCTTTCAATAGCGCTGCTTCAGCCTATTTAGAGAAGTAATTTGTCCCAGCTAATATGTATTGATGGGAGCATGACTACATGGGCTTTTGAAAGGCCTCATGACATCTACACCCCAACTTTCAAAGGGTCAACATAACATGGTGCTAGCATTTGGGCACACACGATGCATGTGCAACTCGAATTAGGTTAAGTATACAAATTGCTGTATTATAAAAATAATATGAGTTAATTATAAATTATGAGAATTCAAGTAATAAAAACTTGAAATTAAAAAAACAATAAAAAGGGAAAAGAGTGGGTAGTTATGGAACCACTTCTATAAATTTTAAAATTTTAAAATTCAAATTATTATAGGGGTATATTTGGAAAATAAAATGTTTGGTTGGCTTAAAAAAACTAAATGTTTGGGTTTTCTTTATAATAGTATAGATGGTAAGGGTATTGTGGAGGCTCATGTATAAAATCTCAATGAAGCTTACATGTTACAAGTTTTAGCAAACTGCATTGCATCTTGAACCATAGTTGGCCAATAATAACTTAACCCTTTTAATCGCGCAGCAAGTTTGGGGCTAGTCTGATGCGCACCACAAATGCACACCACAGGTCCCACTATGAGTTTCATGGAGAGCTTGGGCAGCTTATTTTGACAAACACATTAGAAGAATTCCATAAAAGGGCCTTTTGTATAAGGTAACATTCAAGTAAGGTAATCGAAGTGCTCAGTGCTTAAGGTCATCCTTTTCCTATGGGTCAGTATGGCAACCGTCCATGTAAAAAGCAATCACAAACGGTTGGCACCAACCTGGACCTTCTTTAATTTAACAGATGGTTACTACAATCGTAGTTTCTACTTATTCAATACGTTCAAGTGCTCGGGGATGCATGTGACGTTCCCTTACTGTAACTTGTATATCTCTTTGTTAACAGAATAATATTAGGCTAAATGAAGACGTTAACCCTAATAGGACACGCAACGGTTTATTTATAAAACGACGAGACTGCATAATAAGATATGGTGTGCCCAACCACATCGGATCGTAATAATAATAATAATAAAACTAATATAATCATAATAAAGCTAACACCCCCCTCAAGCTAGCGCATATATATCTAACATGCCAGCTTGTCACATATGTATCGAACCCGAGGACCCAGAACTGATTTAGTTAAAATATTCGCCAATTGCTCTCCAGTATGAACGGAACCAAACACGATCACACCATTTTGATACTCACGCCGAATGAAATGATAGTCCACCTCGATATGTTTCGTGCGCTCGTAAAATATTGAATTTGTAGCAATATACACTGCAGATTTATTATCACACCAAAGTTTTGTTCGGTCAGGACAGGGATCACCCAACTCACTAAACAACTGACGAAGCGATAAAATCTCAGATGCCGCCAGAGCCATGGCTTGATATTGGGCTTTAGCACTCGACCGAGAAACCACATCCTGCTTCTTACTCTTCCAAGAGATAAAATTGCCACCAATAAATATAGTGAATCCAGAAGTGGACCTCCAATCAATGGGCAGCCAGCCCAGTCTGCATCAGAATACCCTTCCATCATAGAGTGGCCATGATCACTGAAATATAGCCCCTTACCAAGATTACTGTGAAGATATCGTAAAATTCGAATCACGGCATTCCAATGTGGGACCTGAGGCGCAGCCATGAACTAGTTCACCACACTCACAAGAAAGGCGATATCTAGTCTTGTCATTGTTGTCAGATAGTTCAATTTTTCAACTATTCTTTTATATCGGTTAGGATGAGGAAAAACATCACCCTCATCAGGGAGCAGTTTGACACTCGGGTCCATAGGTGACTCGACCCCCTTTGCTCGCAGAAGCCCTGCATCAGCTAAAATATCCAGCACGTATTTTCGCTGAGAAATAAAGATACCCTTCTTGCCGCGTGCTACCTCAACGCAGAGAAAGTATTTCAATTTTCCCAAATCTTTAGTTTGAAACTGAGATTTCAGAAATAGCTTCAACTCAGAAATGCCTACCGTATCATCTCATGTGATAATAATATCATCAACGTAGATGATTAATAGAATACAGCCTGTAGAGGAACGCCGATAGAACACAGTGTGGTCTTTTCCGGACTGTAGAAGACCAAATTGGCGCATAACCATGCTAAAGCGACAAAACCATACTCGTGGAGATTGCTTCAATACATAAAGAGAGTGATGAAGACGACATACCAGCTGAGACCCCCCCTGAGCAATAAAACCGGGAGGTTGCTCCATATAAACTTTCTCTTGCAAATCTCTATGAAAAAAAGCATTCTTCACATCAAACTGATATAAAAGCTAATGGCGAGTGGCAGCAAGAGACATAAATAGGCGAACAGAGGCCATCTTGGCAACGGGAGAGAAAGTCTCAAAATACTCAATTCCATACGTCCGAGCATACCCCTTTGCAACAAGACGGGCTTTCAAGCGGACAAGAGAACCATCAGGATTGAGCTTGACTGTAAATATCCATTTGTAGCCAATAGCCTGTTTACCTTCCGGAAGAGAAACAAGTGACCAAGTCGAGGTGGACTCAAGAGCCTGCATCTCCTCCAACATAACACCCCGCTAGCCAGGGTTGGCTAAGGCCTCGGTAATGGAACGAGGAACAACGGCCTGATCCAGGGTGGCAATACAAGCCTGTAAGGAGGCGGAAAGACCCGTGTAGAATGTGGTATAAAAAGGATGATCCCTGCAAGTTCGATAAGGTTTTCGAGTAGCAATAGGAGCAGTATCATCAGGAGGAAGAGCACTTAGCATGGAAAGAGGATCTGCAGACGAGGAGACTGGCTCAGCAGAGGAGAGGTCCAATGAACTTGAAGAAATGGATGGTGAAGGCGGTGAGGACCCCGCAGTAGAAGAAGTACCTGCAGAAGAAGACAAGGGCAAGCAAGACACTAAAAAATCAAGACTTTGAATATTAGAACTCCCAACCCCTGACACAACCGAATTTGACGCAGAAAAGAAAAGAGTAGACTCCACAAAGACAACATCCTGGAAGACAAGGAACTTGTGTAGAGATGGACAAAAATAGCGGTACCCCTTCTGAGTCTTCGAATAACCAAAAAAAATACATTTGACAGCCCGAGCATTTAACTTCGTTCGCTGGGGATGAGTGTCACGAACATAACAAAGGCACCCAAAAATTCTCAAGGGTAAAGAGAAAAGGCTCTGCCAAGGAGAAAGGACGGCCATCGGAATTTGTCTACTAAGTACCTGAGAGGGGAGCCGGTTGATCAAGTAACAAGCAGTTAACACGGCATGCCCCCAAAATTTCTTAGGTATGTGCATATGAAACAAGAGAGCTCGAGTAGTTTCCATAATATGGAGGTTCTTGCGCTCAGCGACACCATTCTACTGTGGGGTAGCTGTGCAAGAAGTCTGATGAATAATGCCATGTGTGAACAGGAAAGTCTTCAGCTGGGTTGAAAGATACTCGCCATCATTAGCATTGCGTAAACATTTAACCTGAGCCTTGAACTGGGTTTGCACTTCCATACAAAAGGAGAAGAAAATAGATGTTACTTCTGATTTATGTCGCATAAGATATAAGAAAGTCACACGAGAATAATCATCCATAAATATAACGTAATAACGAAATCTAGAAACAGACTCGACTGGACAGAGCCCCCAAACATCTGAATGAACTAAAGAAAAAGGAGCCGAAGCTTGTTTTGTTGACCTGAGGTAATAAAGACACGCGTAGGTGTTTTGCTAACCGGCACGACTCGCACTCAATATTAAAAATAGAATGAAAACAAGGACAAAGACTTTACAAACTAGATATAGAGGGATGCCCCAAACGACAATGAGCCTCAAAACTAGGAGAAGAAACTGCAGAGCAGGCCGTAGCAGCCACCTCCTCCACCAAGTATAGCCCATCAGACACTCGACCTCTACTGATAATCTTTTTCTTCGTAAGATCCTAAAAAACACAACAATCAGGATAAAAAGTCACACAACATTTGAGATCATTAGTAAGTTGACTGGCTGATAACAAGTTAAATGGATTCCCAGGCGTATGTAAGACATTATGTAGGGTTAAAGATGGCGTGGGAGTAGCAACTCCACGCTCCTTAACCGGTAAGGAAGATCCATTAGCCACAAAAACACCACGATATCTAGGAGTCATCTGATAGCCAGATAAGATACCTGCAGAACCAACCATATGATAGGAGGCACCTGAATCAATCACCCAGGCAGATGGAGTAGTCACCAAACATGCACTAGGATTACCTGTGAAGCAGGAGCGGGAGGACTAGGGCTAGTAACTCGAGACTGAACATACTGCTCTCAACTGGAGTCATCTCTACGAGTTGCTTCTGAGAAGAGGAAGTCGAGTCTGCCTGGGGGTACTCAACAGTAGCATTAGCCACGAGGGACGGTCTTCCATGTAATTTATAAAGACGCGATAAGTCATTTGTGGAGGAATAGATATCTTCCAGAGCCCCCCAGATTTCTTTTACCGTATCGGCACTGGCAACCAAAATCTTGACACTGCGGTCCATAGAATTTATAATCTGACTGAAGAGACGAGTATCGTCTCGTATCCAGGTACGATAAATATGAGAGCTGGGATCAAGAGCATCGTTAAATAAGTGGGAGTCCAATTTCATGCCTTGCAAAGATTTCAACACATTCTTCCGCCACAAAGGATAAGCAGAAGTGCCGTCAAGCTTCTCATCGAAAAGCCGAGTAGAAGAAGAGAACACCTCAGTTCTCATTAGTCGCCCAGTATCCGTCAGAGACTCAGCAGTCGCAAAAGTCCGGGTAGCAGACCTATCGCCTTCCGATGACATTCTTGTTCAAATATCAGAGAACCCACAAACAGATAACCCTCACTACATCAACAAAAATTGGACGGTATAGAACTTGGTGGTGAATGGAAAGTAGACCATTGTACGGATGAATGAGGGGACACAATGAGAGAGACGAAAACACAGAACTGCTGAGACCGGTGCGATTGTTCCGGCGATTGTTCCGGCGACCGTCAATTTTTCCGGCAACTTTTCTAGGTTTTCGGTGACTATTTAAATGGTCGGAGACTATTTTTGGGACACGATCGGTGACTTTGGTGACTGTTTAGTGGGTTTTTTGGTGGATTTCGGCAACTGGTAGGGTGGCGGCAACTGGTGTCTACGACGTCAGTGGCTGTCGGCGACGACGATGGACTGGTTTGGGGTTGTTGGCGCCAGAGGTGGTGGTTCTAGTGGGTGTCGGAGCCAATAGTGGTGACGAGAGGCTGTGAGCCTCGCTTAGAAGTTCGACGAGAGGCTTTTAGCCTCGCTAGAGAGGCGACAAGTGCCGACGAGGCTTGCTGGGTATGCGACAGTGAGCGGCGAGCCTCGCTGGAGTGTTTGGCTAGGGTTTCAAGGGTCCTGAAGTGATGCGGCTGGGGTTTCAATGGCTGTTGGTGGATCTGGCTAGGGTTTCAAATGTGCTGTGGTGGTTGTGGGTGGTTGCTAGGGTTTCAACGGTGGCGGCAGTGGCTAGGGTTAGAGTTAGGGTTAGGCTCTGATACCATGTTAACAGAATGGTATTAGGCTAAATGAAGGCGTTAACCCTAATAGGGCACGTAACGGTTTATTTATAGAATAACGAGATTACATAATAAGATATGGTGTGCCCAACCACACCGGATCATAATAATAATAATAATAATAATAATAATAATAATAATAAAACTAATATAATCATAATAAAGCTAACACTCTTTGCTTTAGCAGAGTAAATTAGCTAAAACTTCCGTTTATCATTTTTTGAGCTTTACACATTGGCTAATATGAATTTCATACTCGTTTAGTTATTTGATGACCAATTGAGAATCACCAAACATTTGTAAACAGTCAATATGTATTTTCAGTGCTATTTCTAGGCAAATGATCAATATTTCATATTCTACCACATTATTAGAGCATAGTGCCAACACTTACTGAATATGGGATTAAACCTCCAAAGGGTGTCACAAGAACAATGCATGCCCATGCTCCCCTTTCTTGATGCTCCATTAAAATAGAGTTGCCATGATGAAGCTTCAATTTCCAAACTTATTTTTCAGGGAAATCGTCAGGTAGTTTCATATTGTTTGGTATTGTAAGTCAGTAAGTGCTTTCCATTTTATTACCTTTTGAGATCGAAAGTGATTTCGAATACTATGAGCAAAAATGAGCATTGAGGCAAACATCCTGATAGAAATGGTTTGGACATCATGTATCTCAGAGGATCAGCTCTTGAGATCAATGTAATAGAATGAGCAAAATAATTCCTTAGCTTTTGAATGGAAAAAATTGATCTCAAAAAAACTTTTCTCGATAGAAGAGTAATTGTGCTGTGCTTTTCCCAGTGAGGTGCGACTGAGATAGTATAAGGCCTTTTCTTTATCCTTGTCATTGTTTTGGGCAAGTAATGCCGCAAGAAGCATTCAAGAATTGTAATGTACAAATTTAACGGTCATCCGTTGGAAGGGGCCATTAAGATTGGAGGTCTTGTCAGGTATTCTTTAATGGTTTCAAAAGCATTTTGGCATTGGTTCCAAATAGAAGGAACATCCTTCTTCATCAATCTTGTAAACGATTGACACATTCCTAACAAATTTGAGATGTACCTTCTTATGCAAGCCAATCTCCTTTGAAGGCCATGTAGTTGACGTTGGTTGGCTTAATTGATGTAGGCATGCTTGGCATTTCAATTCTCCAGTGTCTAACAACAAATCAAAGGAATTTTCTCGATGTTACGCTGAATGCGCATTTTAGGGGATTCACTTTGAGTTGATGTTTTCGGAGTATGTCGAAAACTATTCTTAAGTCGTCCATATGATGTTCCCTTTTCCTTATTTTAACAACCAAATCATCTACATAACATTCTAAGTGTATTGTGGAGCATGTTATTAAAAACATCAGTCATGGCTTGTTGATACGTTGCACCGACATTTTTCAACTCAATGGGTATTATTGTATAAAATAATATTCTATTTGGTGCATGAAAAGCAATGAGCTCTTCATCTACAAGTCTTATTTTTATTTGATTTCCCAAATATCCGTCCATAAAAGATACAGCACTGAAACCAGTGGTTGCTTCCACTAGCAACTTAGCAATCAGGAGTAGAAACACATCCTTTGGGCATGCATCATTCAGATCCCTGAAATCAATACAGATGCGTACTTCCCCATTCTGCTTTTTAACTGGCACAATATTTGCAAGCAGGGTTGGATATTGAATTTCTCAGATAAAACTGACATTTATCAAGTTTTCAAGCACGCCTCTATTTATATAGTTAGCTCTGGTTAAAAGTGACATTGATTCATTATATATTCGTAACCCTTCTATAACCCATTGATGTGGGATATCACAGTCTGTCCCATTTTAGTACACAACATTCTCATTGCACTAGATCACCTAGTATCTTTCCTTAGCTAGTCGATGTGGAACAACTAGTCATATGCTCTCACTGATCAACCCGTAAGTGGACAGGGTACACTACCCTGGAGCCCCTACCTCTCTTTGAGGCCTTTAAGAATCCACTACACCAGTATGGAACCTATCATGGGACTAGGATTAACTCTAATGCCATTTGCTACGACCCACCGTTGCCGGCCCAGTAACCTGTGAAAGTGGTCTTCCAACTTGGCTAAAAAAACTTAAGTTCAAGTGTTTAAAATTTCAGTTGGAGTTACAAATAAAATCAAAAATTAAATCATGAGGGATTTTTTTGTAGGAAGGTAAGGAGGAAGGGAAAAAGGATCATTGGGTAAACTGGGAGGTGGTATCCAGAACAAAAGGAAGGAGGTTCTTGCGATGGGAAACATTGTGGAAAGGAACATTGCTCTCCTTGGAAAATGGCTTTGGAGATCTCCCATTGAGCAAAATTCACTATGGTACTCAACTATAATGAGAAAATACGGAATTCTAGCTAATAGATTGGATCCTTGTGTGGCGAATAGGGGTGATTCTTGATCTCCTTGGAAAGCTATCTGTTAAGTTAGGGGTATTATTGTATTTTTAGTATGTCTTGGTCTTATTATAAATAACAAGTGATAGGGTGAAAACCCTAGTTTTGCGTGCTCTCATTCAGTGTTATTTTCATTCCCTTTCTTCCTTCTTTTCTTTCCCACTCTTTGCAATAATTCTAACATGGTATCAGAGCCTAATCCTATGTAAATTTCTTAACAATCCTTCTTCCTCTTTTTCGTTTTTGTTTCTTCTAAATTTTCTGATTTCGAAACTATGAGAAAAAAAAAATCAAAAAAATTCCTTGATGATCGTCTGGCTCTCAACAATTGATTTGTGATTTTTCTCAAATTTTTCCATAATTGTTTCATAGTTTTTTTGAATTTTTACAAATTTCGGCGCCGCTAGGGTTTTTCATCGTTTCTCGCGATTGCGCCTGTTGCTGCTTCAATTGATGATCTGTCTCTACTCTATGGGTGCCGACTCAGTGTGTAAGGGGCTAGAATCAACTGTTTTTGATGTTTTGGGCTGATTTTAAGATCGGGTGGAGCTTTTTGCCGATTTGGCAGGTTGCGTTGTTCGCGCCTGGTTTTTTCTCGGCTTGATTTGGCTATGTTTGGCTGCATTTTGTCTACTTCGGAGGCTTCCTGAGCTTGGTTGCAGATTCCAGTCGTTTCTTAGGTTGTTTTTTCGGCTTTGCTGTGATTGGTATGAGATTCCGGACTTTATTGGTACTCTAGCGGTTCAGGTCTACTTGGTTTGCATCTGTTTACAGTTCATTACTCCCATCCGTTTCATTCTGCCTGTTCTTGGTCTTCCATAGCCATGTCTGATACAGGAAAACCTTCTGGTACTCATGTAGACACTGGATTGACTCGTTCAGGGACTCCTACTGGTAATCCGTCCCTTCAGATTAGTCATGTCAAGCTGGATGGTAGCAACTATTTAATTTGGTCTCGTTCCTGCAGTTTGGCCATCGCTGCTCGCGGTATGTCTGGGTATATCACTGGTGAAACCACCCAGCCCACAGTCATTGGTTCTTCTCGCACACGCTGGATAGAGGAAAATGCAGTCGTTATGTCCTAGCTGTTACACTCTATGCAGCCCTCCATTAGTCGCAGTCTTTTTACTTCTAGATACTGCACATCAGATTTGGTCCACTGCTGCTCAGACTTATTCACAAACTAGCAACGATGCCCAGTTGTATGAGTTGAGGAAGAAACTACGTGGGTTGGAACAGAGAGACCATTCATTGGCTCAGTATTACGCTGAGTTGACTAGTTTGTGGGGTTAGATTGATTATCATCAGGACTTTCATGTTGTTTGTACTATTGATGCTGCTGCTTTTTAGAAGATGGTAGAGAAAGAGCGGGTGTATGTCTTTCTTGCTGGTCTCCATGTTGACTATGATCCGATCCATGTTAAGATTTTGGGTCGTGATCCATTTTTCACCTTGCGACAAGCATACGCCTATGTCCAGCAAGAAGAGAGTCATATGTTATGGTTCCCATTTCCAGTCAGGAACGTTCTGTGTTAACAGTCACATCTCTTTATTGTACCGGCCAGCTTAGTCATACTAAGTCTCGGAAGAAGAATAGCTTTGTTGTCCGGGATCAGCTGCATTGTGATCATTGTGGTAAATCTCGTCACACTATTGATCATTGTTGGAAGTTACATGGTCGTCATACTCCTGGACGTGGCAGTGGACGCGGTGGTGGGCGTAGTGGACCTGTTTGCTCCCACTCTCATCTCTCTGAGCTCCCTACTAGCACATCCGGTGAGATTGGCCCTCTTTCTGAGGCGGAATTGACTACTCTCAGGCGACTGATGACTCGGGTTGATATTTCCTCTTCCACTGTCTCTCCTTCCTCCTCCAACTTTGCTCATTCAGGTATATCTTCTACTGCACTTGGTGCAATTGCCTCTTCTACTCCTTGGATCACTGACTCCGGTGCCACTGATCATATGATTGGCTCTTCTATTTTATTTTCTTCTTATTCTACTTGTTCTGGTAACGATAAGGTTAGAATAGCCAAAGGTTTTTTATCATCTATTTCTGGCAAATGTTCTATTTCTTGCTCTCCTCTACTTTCACTATCCTATGTCCTTCATGTTTTCAATTTTTCTACTAATCTTTTATCCGTTAGTCTTCTTACCAATTCCTTAAACTGTTATGTAACCTTTTTTTTCACTTATTGTGTTTTTCAAAAACTAGAGACGGGGAGAATGATTGGCAGTGGTAGTGCACATGGTGGCCTGTACTTACTGGATGTTCCGTCCTCTACCCCTGTTTCACCTTCACAGTCTGACCAGACTCTCTATACTGATATTGGCATCCGTCGTCTACAATTACTTCAGTGGCATCGCCGTTTGGGACATCCTTTTTTTGGCATTTTAGAGAGACTGTTTCCCTCTTTAGTTAAACATTGTTCTATAAATGATTTTTTGTGTGAGGCTTGTAAACTTGTAAAACATAAACGCTCTGTTTATCCTTTAATTAATAAACGCAGTGTTTCTTCTTTCACTATTATTCATTCTGATGTGTGGGGTCCTTTACCTATTATCTTCATTTATGGTTATCGGTGGTTTGTGACTTTTATTGACTGTCATTCTCGTGTTACTTGGGTTTATTTGCTTCACAGTAAAAATGAAGTCTTTCCCTGTTTTCAAAGTTTTCACCGCATGGTCCGCAACCAATTTGATGACAACATCAAGATTCTCCAGACTAATAATGGGACTGAGTTTCTTGATGGTGGTTTTCGGGCCTATCTAGTGACTCATGGCATTCTTTCCCAGACCAGTTGTGTTCGCACTCTTGAACAAAATGGCGTTGCTGAACGGAAAAATCATCATCTTCTTGAGGTTGCTCGTTCCCTTCTTTTTTCTATGCATGTTCCCAAGTCTTTTTGGAGTGAGGCAGTTCTTACTGCGGCTTATCTTATTAATCGTTTTCCTTCTAGTGTTCTTCAGTTCAAAACCCCTTAGGAGCTTCTTTTCGGGTCTTTTCCTGTCTCCTCTCTTCCACTCTGGATTTTTGGTTGCACTTACTTTGTTCATGCACCCAAACACCTCGGTGGAAAATTGGACTCTAAGGCTCTCAAATGCGTCTTCATTGGCTATTCAGCTTCCCAAAAGGGTTATAAATGCTATGATCCGGTCACCCGCAAAAGTTTTGTCAGTATGGATGTTATCTTTTGGGAGTCCGTGCCTTTTTTCCCCTCTCCTCAGTCATCTCTTCAGGGGGAGGTCTCTAGCCTAGAAGAGATGTTACCATTAGATACACAGACTCAGGAGTCTCAAGGTTTGGTTTTCCCGAATCTTACTT
>JAOTRH010000008.1:40817-52113 GCA_034768845.1 Heliamphora exappendiculata | reverse complement strand
ATATCTCAAGTCTGCTCCTGGCAAAGGGCTCTTATTCTCTCATCACGGCCATTTGACATTAGAAGCTTTCACAGATGTAGATTGGACTGGTTCAGTTGATGACAGAAGATCTACATTTGGGTATTGCACATTTGTAGAGGGTAACCTGGTTATTTGGCGCAATAAAAAGCAAACAGTGGTAGCTCGATGAAGTGCAGAAGCTAAGTATAGGGTTATGGCACATGGAATCTGCGAACTCATGTGGCTCAAAGTCCTATTACAGGATTTGGGTATTGAGTGCGACAAATCTACGAAGTTGTACTGTGACAACAAGGCTGCTATTAATATTACTCATAACCCTGTCCAGCATGACAAAACGAAGCATATAGAGATTGATCGACACTTCATCGATGAGAAATTGGGTCAGGGATTAATATGTGTGCCCTATGTGAAATTTGCAGATATTTTTAGTAAAGAACTTAGTAGTAAAATGTTTCAACCAATTGTATGCAAGTTGGGTATGAAAAATATTTATGCATCAATTTGAGGGGGAGTGTTAAGTTAGGGGTATTATTGTATTTTTAGTATTTCTTAGTCTTATTATAAATAACAAGTGATAGTGTGAAAACCCTTGTTTTGCGTGCTCTCATTCAGTGTTATTTTCATTCCCTCTCTTCCTCCTTTTCTTTCCCACTCTCTGCAATAATTCTAACACTATCTCTATCATTATTCCTCTTTACTTGGCATTTTACTGGTTGGGTAAAACTTGGAAAAATGGTTGGGTGATTAATACTTCTTTTGACGTTTTGTTTCCTCCCTTATATTGATTGGTCTGATTCCATCACGTGTCTATTGCTTCCATGGCACCTTCTCACGAGGCACCAATATAATGGAACTATAACTTTTGTAGAAATCTCAATAATATGGAATCATTTGAAAAGATGTGTTTGCTAGCTTCGATTAGTGGATTTTCCTTGAGTGTTCATGATATTAACAAAACAATTTGGTTACTCCATTCTTTTGGGTTTTTTTTTTCTTGTAAATATTTCTGGAAGAAATTATCGATAATCCTATTGGTTCTCCTTGTCCCCCTTCAAAGGAGAATTGGAAAAGTGATTGGACCTCTTAAAATAAAGATCTTTATATGGACTTTATGTGGATTTTGACTCATAGAAGTCTCTTGACCAATGACATTCTCCAAAGTAGGAGACCAGGTAGATATCTTTGTCATCAACAATGCATTATCTGTAGGAGGGACGGAAAATCATTGGATCACTTATTTCTGCATTGTTCATTGTCTCTATCTTTATGGCATCGGTTATTTGGATTAGCGGATATTCGCTATGTGGCTCCGGCGTCATGCTTGCAAATGGTTGGGACTGATTTCGGTTGTGTTGGATTCACAAGATATCCCCTGTTGGAAGATGAATGTGAACTACCATCTCATGACTTCATTTTCTTTTGTAGAGATATCCACTGTTGGAAAAGGAATGATGCTGAAGACTTGAAAACCTAGGAATATCTGAACAGTAAGACAAAACGGAACAAAAAGAAAAAGAACATTTGATTTGATGTCCCAATGCTTCTCCTTAAACTCTCTCTCCTGAATTCTTCTATGCAGACTGAAAAAAAAAAAAAAAAACTCCAAAAGGATTTATAGGTAAAATCTCCCCACTGCACTGCCGCTCTAAAGCTTCACTCCCTTCTGACAATCATTAATTAACCCTGTGTTTCAGCCTATAAAGTTTGTTCCTTCACCTTCCCAGATGATAATTCTCTCCCTCTCTTTCTTCTTAACTTCACAAATATTCAGTTCATTATTGGCAAAAGTAGTAAAATCATTGATCTTCTCATCCTACATTTTGTCTTCTACAGCCACCTCATTCGAAGTTTTAAACTTTTGTCTTAGGAGCCCACCTTTTTCATTAGTGAGGGCAATGATTACTAATGTTCTTTTGCACCTTTTTAGAATAAGAAGCTGTTAATGAAATTTAAAATTGAAATGAACCACTTGACGCAAAACTCTCCTTTATACTAGGTAGCATCTGAAACCATTCACTCCCTCTCGCGAAGAAAGGAATTCTGTGGGGTAAAGTTACTGCCTCCTTCCTTATGTCACTACTTCTACCTCCAACGTCATCACCTACCTCTCTAGGACTTCTTTAACTAACTCAGAGTACACAATCCCCTTTATCCCTTCCAACAGATCCACAAAAGGCTAGCAACACAACACTCCCTTCCCAGAATGACCCTTAGAACCTATGACCCCACAAGCAGTAACCTCAAAAATATCCTTATCTTCCTTCTTCAATTGGACTAATGCCCTTCACCTGTTACTATGCTGGTTGAGGTCTACCACCGCTCCTCCATTACCCACATCTTCACTGCCTACAACTTCCCCTTCCATAGTTGCTAAAACCTTAACTCCTGCAATTTCCTTTGCCATTAGCACCTCCTCTGGACTTGGAAGATCCACCATCGGAACCGTGGAGCTTCGATCCTCTAAAGTGGGGGGTATCCCTCCTCTTGCCCTTGGATGCTTGGTAAATATGTGACCCCGTTTTGAACTAAGGCTTCGAGACTGAGGGTGGCTTCCTCCTAAACTGGCCAGGACTCTTCCCATTGGAGGGAAGAAGAACGACTGGGCTTGGAAGACGAATTGAGGGACTAACTACTGGTTGGAGGCCCTAGATGCTTTTAAGCAAGCATTGGAAATAAAATATGCTCTTGATTCACATCCTGTTCACTTGTGGAAGTGGCCTCTGACAGAAAAGGAGCCTATAACATGTGGTTTCTAAATGTTTATGGCAATTTTAAAGGTCTGCTGTGGGTAGATTGAGTTTGAATTTATACTAGTTAAATAAAGATGAAACTCGGAAAAGGAGCCTTCTTTTCCCTTGCCCTCTCCTCTCTCGTCTTTTATTAGAAAGTTATGTAGTAATAAGTAATAACAACCATAGGCCTCTCTTATTGCGGTATAAATGGAATCGAAATCAATTTAATTAGAATAGAAAGAATAGGCCCATGCGTTTCACTTGCTATTACAATGGATGAAAAACCTTTTGTAAGTAGTTCTACTGCAGGAGCAGTGACTGGATTGTAGGACTTTCAGAACTGTGAATAAATATTTTTGGATGAAAGATGATTCTGTCATACTCCCATATTTTATCCTGGCTAACTGCTATTCATGATATTTGGAATCAGCAGAAGGCCTTGCCCAGAAAGCCTAAAAGTTTTTGTTTTTCGGTTGGTTGAAAGAATAAATTTTGAGGCTGTGTGGTAATTCTATAGTAAATGCTTGCGGATAACATTTTTCAGTCGAAAATATTCCTTAAAATGATGGAACTGAGAATTTTTACTTCCATTTCTTTCCTCAATTTGAAATTTAGTTAGTTTAAAGGAGTTGACTTTTTCATGCTAGTTCTCCAAGATGGGCTTTTACTGATATAGGTTTGACATTCTTTATTATACCTTTGCTGGATTGTTGTTTTGGTATGTTCACTTTTTCTTCAAGAGATATTTAATGAAATGTCTTTGTTTTGATTTTCAGGGGTTGGATCGGATATATATTGCCCTCCATTTTTGCAGTGCTTGCAGTTATCATGCTCTGGCGCAGGCATGTAAACAAAGGGAGGCCATTGGATGCCTTCAAAATCACAGTTCCGCCAAATAAAAATGCAGTAGAGCAGCTGCTAATATTACAAGAAGCCATTACGCAAGTTGAATCTCTAATTCAGGCTGGAAATATTGTTTTACTGAAAATTAGAGCTCTCCTAATTGCTGCATTTCCACAGGTATTTGTCCTAACCCATTCTCTATGATACAAACTATTCTTCAAAGTTACACTTGCGTCCACTTGATATGGGATTCTGTAATTTGGTATCTTAATGGACGTTCAGATAATCTCTAGGCAAGACATTTGACCCAATTTTACCTTAAACATATATATTTAAAAAAAAAAAAAGAGAATTAATGACAAGAAATTAAATAAAATCTCATATCTATATCCCAGCTAAATGTAACTGTACTACTGTCCTAATAAAATGTATGTTGGGCTAGTTACTGAACTCACCCATAAACGGGTCATATCACATTAGTTGCATAACTTGTACATTCCTCTTGATCATTAAAGCAAGATACTTTGGTTACTCAGGTTACTGGAGGTCACAAACAATATTATCACTCTAGGGGCATGTCATTGGACTTGCCGATAACAAATTCAATGTTTAGTTTAATCTTTATTGAACCAATTGTGCCAAATACTTCCCAATTTCTATTTGGACTGCATGTATGCTTCAAATAGTTGAATTTGTTTTCTATAATGAAGATTCCAAATCAAGTAAAAGCTGGGACTAGTGCTATGATTTTCCTTTCTATACCTAATCAATCCTGGTTGACATTATATCATGACTAGAAGGACTTGCACAATGTGTATAATTATTATTCGAAGGGAGAGAAAAGAGGGTAAGTGTCGGATTTGGAGAGGAAAATGTGGGATGTACAGTTTTTTTTCCCCCTATTTTTTCCTAACAATTAAGAGAATGAAAAAGTGTGCAATAAGTGAAAATATTTTTTATTTTGGACAATTTTTGCAAGTGAAAATGTGCGACGCGGCTTCAAAAATGTGTTCACACCAAGTGGGATACTCACTCTATAATATTGTATAGATGATGCATTGTTCATACTATAGGTTACACTCTTTTGAACTTAGATTTCTCTAAAGATGCTTCTTATATTGCTACTTATAAGGATACTTTGGTATTTCTTGTTTCCATTTTCAGGCTACAGACGGGGTTGTTGTCTTCTTGATTTTTGTGGCCGTGTTACTGGCGCTTGTACCTCCAAGACATCTAATTTTGCTGGTTTTTCTCGAGGCTTTCACAAGGGAAATGTCCCTGAGGAAAGGTAGCAGTGAGAGATTGCTGAGGCGGATAAGAGAATGGTGGGTCAGGATACCGGCAGCTCCTGTTCATCTTATCAAAGCTGATGACAAGAAAAGGAAATGACTTAATGCACAAGACAACATTTGAACCTAAACTCAAATTAATCGTCATTAATTCCGGCCAGTTATCTTCTCCAATGTGCTTTGGTGTATATATCAGGATGATTTTTGATTGTCTGCATTCATGCATTTCTATGATCTTCAAGATGAGAACTGGAAGCCATCAGGTATTTCCTGCAGAAAGTGCTCTTTTTGTTTCAACTCAAACTAATTTCAACTTTTTGTTGAGCTATAAGTTTAGGGCTGAATTATAATTTTTTAAAAACACTGTAATTATTTTGATGGTTAACTACAAAAGCCAACTTCCCTTCAACTTGGCACCATCAAATCACTAAAGACGGGTGGGTTTTGTACTCAAGCTCTTTTTTGCCTTTTCGGAGGCCAATCTAGGGTCCTCCTTCAGGAAACATTTGCACACCTTCATTCCTTTTGGGAGGCTTACAGACCATAGAAACTTCGAACTACCCCTACTCCAAACTTGGAATGAATATGATCAAAAAAAGGGAAACAAAAGCAAAACACGTATCTCCTTTGTTTATTTGTTTTTCAATAACCCAAATGGATCTCTAATGCAAAATATAGGATTCCCATTAACAATTTTGCAAATCTCACTTTTTCTTGTGCTATTCGAGTTAAAGACTGCGCGCAATCAGATTGATGGTTGGCTCAATTATATTATCCCATGAAACGATATCCCTTTTGAAAAGTAGATATTTAGATATCTAAATAAGCCTTTCAATATGTACATAAGCTAGAGGAATGAGTCGACTCGTATGGTTCGTATAATAAGTTAGTGAAAGCTCAAATGAAAGCAAGAAGTTGATCTATTGAAGTTGAAGTATTTTATTTTACTTCCTAGGATCGAGAGGGTACGAGCATTCTAGCTTGTATCGTATCTTGTTTGTTTTTCAATTATTATTGGATTTTTTTTAGAGAGATTTGATACTATAGGATTATAGATTGGATTGAAAAGTATTGAATATACTTTGAAATTAAAAAAACGATAAATTATTGAATATGGTAGAATTATGAAGAAAATCTTTTTTGATAAATAAGTAATACGATAGGATAAATAGTTTAGAAAAATATTATATATGATAAAGTTATGTAATATGAATTTATTTATTATATTCAGAAATTATGAGACACATATTCTCGACTAGTGGGATGTAATTATTTTTAATCCTTGTATGAAATGAAAAGAGTCCAAAAAAATTAAATTTTCACAATACACATTTTTTAAAAATATATTTTTAGTTGTTCAGTTAATTCTCTATATACCATATAACTTATTAGGAGTGTGCCTGGGTTTGGATTGAAATAGATTCAAGAAAAAAAATTAATTAACCCACATTTGGCTTGTTGATTAAGCTTTTTAACAGTTTTAACTCGTAGTTAAGTTGGTTGAAAAATTATAAAATTTTAAATTTATTTTTTAATTAAAAATAAAAAAATTATTATATTTTTAAAAAAGTAAAATAAAATTGTCCTTAACTCGTTAAGAAAAAGTTTAAATAAAAACGATAGTACTCATCCAACAACACTAAGAACAAGAATAACATAATCAAATATCTTTACTAATATTTTTTAAAAAAATTAATTGTAATTGTATCTCTAGTAATTAGATTTATATAATAGTGGCAATTAAAATTATAAATATTTTAATTTATTCTTTACAAATAAGATTTATCGTATATAAAAACACAATAACCAATATATACGCTGCATGGATTAGATTTTGTTTGTCATTTTGAGAAAATATAATTCGCAGCTAATCCATTCACTTTATTTTTTTTTTTTCACTCAATCCCATTTACCTACATAAATTGTGTGGATTACTTCATATCGGTGCAAATTATTTGCACTCCTTAACTTATCTATGAGTCAATCAAAAATAATTTAATCAACTAAACAATTGACATACTAAAAAATATGTGGCCCATAGTGTCCTCCATCCTTATACCTCATTCTAGTAGGGAAAATAAACACTATTAAATTGTACAAAAACAATTTAATTCAATCCAATTCCAATCTATTGAAAAACAAATATGTTGGAAACAAATAATATGAAGTGTAGAAGAACACATAAAACA
Source organism: Heliamphora exappendiculata (assembly GCA_034768845.1). Classification (NCBI taxonomy): domain Eukaryota; kingdom Viridiplantae; phylum Streptophyta; class Magnoliopsida; order Ericales; family Sarraceniaceae; genus Heliamphora; species Heliamphora exappendiculata. Next base: position 45,039 of record JAOTRH010000008.1, on the reverse strand, counting down.
AGAAAACAGAAAAATAACATTATATTAAAAATCTAAAACTGAAAAAATTTAGAAAATCTGTTACTGTAAAAAATGATTAAGGCTTGTGTTTGACACAATATATTTAATAGCGTATGTCTCCAATGATGCAGTTTTCTTCAATTCGCAGAAGCATCACATCAATGAATGAATTCAGCGAACCAGAAGTTGTGTTTGAACTCTCTGTCAAAAGGAATAAGAATTCTTTGTTGAAAATGTATCAGTATGCTAGATGCAGAACAAGGAGAAGGGGAATTGAGAACTTGAAAGATAGGATTATCCAAATAGGCAGAGGGTCAGTCAATTTATAGGCCCAGTGGTGTCTGTTCGGACTAGACCGAACAGTCACCGTACCGAATCGGTTTGACAGTTGGACTCGCCAACAGACGCGAATCGATTTTGAACTTTGACGGCCCGATCTGATTACAAAGTAACAATAATTGAATTTGAAATTTTAAATAAATAAATTTTTTATAAAAAGATAAGAATTTATCCGACTCTCGATCCGACCAGGCGGGCAGCGACGGTGGGGCGCGCCTACGCATGTGTGTTTTGGATCGAACCCACCATTGGGTAAGTTCTCTCCTAACCAAAAAACTTGGGTGCTCCTTGTAGCCCAAACCCATATCCAAGGTTGGGTTATATAAAGCACTATAAATCCTTCTTCCCAACCAGTGTGGATAGTTTCCATGTTACCCAGTTCACCAATTTTCAAATGACACACTTTGAAGTTAATTTCTCATTAACCCATTTAACAGTTATTAACAACACAAAATGCATAATTAAACTTCACATGGAGATGAACATATTAGCACTTGGAATCATTCAAAAAGATTAAATGCATACCAAGTTATTTAACTTCAAAATTAGCTAAAAATTATGTTCAAAACCCACATTTTTCAACAATTTTCCACATGAATGAAATTTGATGAAAATGAAATGCAACAAAATGAAGACACATATAGTTCAATAAAAGAAAAATTATGGATAGGGTAGGTAACTTTTGATTTTGAACATTCCCTTGTGAAAACTATCGGACTTACAAGCTAATCAGTGAACATGATGTCTTGAACTGTTCAGCCATATGTGTAAGCTAAAATAATAGAGTTCATACAGAATCGTGTTAGAACACAGCTTGATTCTCACGGTTATGCTCATTTTGGCCTTGAACATTCCTAGTTTCCATAAATGCTCCAGAAAATTTAGCCTTAACAATTGTTATAGAACCGGTCCAGTTCACGCTTATATAGGTGATTCTTATTAAAAGTATTCTGGTATAAACGACAAATTAAACAATGTAGCTATGGAAATTAACATACGTATAGACACTATTCTTGTAATTGGTGCATATGTGTCAAAATAATCAAGACCTTTATTTTGTTTGTATTCTTTGACCATAGGTCTTATTTTATACTTGTCAATTGAACTATTTGCTTGCATCTTTTTTTTAATATCCATTTATACTCAATAGGTTTACAACCAGGTGAAATATATTATGGTTGGTATACTGAAAATCATGTTTTTAGTATTTAATTTAATTTTAATAAAATTAATTTTTTATTTTATGATAATCTTTATTAGTAATGTATGCGTATCATTTCTTTAATGTTATGCATGAATATCCAGTATTCTATACAGTATTTTAATCTGGTGTGTAGAGTAAGACTTATACACAGAATATCAGAATTTAGATTCTTACAGAATATAAATTTTATGTTCACAGTTTAGATGGAAATGAACATACTATCGATACGACTATGGCACAGAGTTTTAGTAGACATGTATTGATTATGGAGAACAGATAATAACGTCGTCTATTATTCCGACTCTTTATGCCAGTACACTTCGTGTGTATTGAACGGGACATTTGGGATAATTAATGTTATACTGATTATATAAATTAATTCATACTCCAAAGTTATTATAAATAATACTTATTCTCTTAATCCTGAAATAATTATTAATTTACGTATAATTAATATTTGTTGTTTTGATTCATTAAAGTATGCGATCTTATATGGGTCTATATTCCCGGTGAGTTCGATAGCGGTATTATTTATATGGCGAATATTAATTATTGACGGAATTCACGTTTCAAAATATCGGGATTAACGATACCCCCTTAAGGAAGTTTATAAGTTTTGACCGGGCCAAACCCTGCAGGTGGATTTAATTATCCGGCAGTCAAATAAGTTAAGCGGAAGAGTTTAAGAAGTATCAAGATATCGATTAAATTTATTGTCAGTAATTAAATTTAATTGGCAAGTATCAAGAATCTTAACGTGGGGAGAAATAGTAAGCATTTAATAACATGAGCTTAATACTAGATGGTCTTGAGATTATAGGTCAGAGTACAATTATAGTTCTTTAGTGGTGTGAACTGTAATTCAGTGTTTTATGAAAATTACAGAAACTACTGTCTGTTTTTCATAATTACAGATACTGCTATGAGGTTTGCTTAATTGTGAAAACCGCTGATATGTGTCTGTGTTCCACTAGAAATCTTACTCATAATTACTCCCCGAGTACCTGCTGTAGCCCTATAAATATGCGGGTAGGCTGAACCAGTTTCACAACTTGTCTTCTAAGATTAAAGCTATCCAAGTTCTGCCGGTACAAGTTTTCAATAGTTCGTAACCCACACTAAGTTCGAGAATTGCATAAGAAAATACACTAGAAGATCTGACAGGAGGTTCAATTTGGATTCAAATCATAGTTAAAGATTTGACCAATAAAAAGGTATTCTTCTAAATTAACTTTGGATGCAAGGGTTTTATTTTGATCGTTCGTCATCAAAAATTTTATTTGGAGCCCGTTTTGGCATTTGTCCGTCCAGTTATTTTTTTAGATAATCATTTGCAAAAAAAAGATCTTGACAGTTTTGTCTCCAACAATTGGTATCAGAGCCATTTTATTTTTTATTTACGATTATCGTGGCCGGGTAGTTTTAAAACCGTGCTAACTATTGTTTTGCAGGTGTTCTAATCCCGATTTTATGATCGTCATTTATTATTCATGTTTGATTGAATGGTATAAATGATAATTATTTTTTTAATCAAGGGGGTTGACCATGATAGATCGAATGTGAGCCTTCGAAACATACGCTCGATGTAATAGCTAGTTTCTATTTTTAAAACATCTATTTAGATTATTTAAGAACATGTTGAATATATCCAAGAACATGAAGAACAGAGGCGGCACCGACGGTGGTTTGAGTTTTTACGGGTCACGGATCGCGGTAAGTTTTTAATAGTTTTTAAACGATTTTTTTTGTGAGTTTTTTTTATAGTATTTATGAATAAAAATAGCATAAAAAGTCAAAAATAGCGAGAAAAAATGCCAAGATACTATTTTTGGGCCATTTTTTAGACTATTTTGGGTAATTTTTTAAACATAAAATAGTAGTAAAACATAATTTAAGATACTATCAAAAACTAGAAAGAATTGGGCCAAAATCACAAACCAAACGGGTAGCAAATAAGTCGGCGGTAGCAGTGGTTTCTAGGTAATTTTTTAACAGTTTTTCAGGCTATTTTTGAGCATATTTTTGGATGAAAAATTTTACTTTTCAAGAGATTTCTAACAATACAAAGTACGTCAAAAATAGAGTTCGGAAAAATGTCGAAAAAGCCTCAGGAAGTTGGCGGTTCCAGGCGGCGGCGCATAGGAGCGGCAACAGTCTGTTCCAGGAGATTTTTGGCATTTTTTCGAGCATATATTTTTTATAGAAAAATAGTACTTTTTGAAAGCTTTCTTTTGATATAAAGTACGTCGAAAACAGAGTTCAGAAAAAGGTCAAAAAAGTCTTAGAAAGTTGGCAGCGCAGTGCTATTGTAGCCAACATAGTTTTTTGTGGTTCGGGCAATTTTTTTGGCCATTTTTCGGGCATTTTTTCAGCAGATTTTTTGAAAAAAAAAATTATATTTCGAGAGCTTTTAAATGGTATAAAGCTCATAAAAAACGGAGCTCAAGTGAAGTGACGGCAAGGGCGACGCCAGTGGTGGATGGTGGTGGCCGGCAGTTTCTCTCTCTCGGGGCTATTTTGTGTTGATTTTTTTATAGATACGAGACTGATTTGATATACATTAATATATCAGATAGTATCAGAGAAGCCTGACGCAATCAAGGTACAGAAATCAGAGATAAAAAATGATTATTTCAGTTTATCCTCTTTGAGAGACTGAAACGCTTCAGCGTTTCAATT
>JAOTRH010000008.1:20466-39251 GCA_034768845.1 Heliamphora exappendiculata | reverse complement strand
TTGCAAATATAAAGATCTCAAAGCTAGATTTAGAAGAATGGTATCACATGTATACTAGAAGTTCCACAGATAAAATATCAATAGTATTGCTTTCTAAAAATTTGGCTGAGATATTGCTTATTAAAAATTTGATTGAGAAATGCAAACATCTTAAATTTACACCCAAAATTATTGTCACGCAGTAGCACACAAGCAAAAGAGTAATTCAATCCTCTTCAAATGAGAAAATGGGATGAAACAAGTTCAAATGCTATTATGGGTATACGGAAGGATCACAACCATGTGACACCACAAAAAGCTTGCCTCCGACAACCGAGCTGCCCAGCTTGCCTCGGAAGGCGCAAACTAACCCGCTTAACTCACAAGGAGCAAACCAACTAGCTCGCCTTGCAAGGGGCATATCACTTTACCTTGCCTCGCGCAATAAGTGGTCTGCCCAACCCGCCTTTGACATGCGAGCCACCTCAGCTCACCTCACAACAAGTAAGCTGCCTAGCTCACCTCAAGGCAAGCTAGTCGGTTTGCCTTGAGATTTGAGCTAGAATATACACCATTTATATGAAGTCATTGATATTAGCTTACACAGTAAATAGAAAAAACTAGAATTCACTACATAACAGATGCATCAGCAGGAACAAATAGTAGCTAAACCAGAAAAATTCGATGGATCCATACGAATCTGAGAGAAAATCATCAAAGACAGCAAATTACAGAGAAAGAACAACAGCAACAACAAAAAAAGCTATAGAATTGAACTTTTTTGGTTTACCAGTTTTGACAACAGGGCAGCTCTTTTTGCATTCTTGGCGGCACTTTTTGGGTTTGCACCGGTCGGAGCTGACGATGGCTATACGTGTTAATCGATCCGCCATCTCTCAGCCTCTATGTATAAAAAGAAAAGAACAAAAGCATATATAAATATATAAATTAGTATAAATTTCCCCATCCCCGATCCTCGAATACAGTATATATCCCCATCTCCCAAACGATCCGCTGGAGGAAAATTTTTTGATCCAAAAAACTGTTGTTCGCGGATAGCGAACTGTTATTCTATTTTATTCTGTTTGTACTTGTGCACGGAAGATGGCATCAAAATTAAACAACGGAGATAAGATTATACACAACTTCCATAGACAGATTAGGTTTACAAAAATGGTGAAAATATAAGATTTACAAATTGTTTTGAGAACATTTTTACTTACAGCGACGACGAATGGTGGGTGCATCGACGCTGGACGACGAGGCGATGAGGATATCGACGCTGGAGTCGCTGGGCAATGAGGCGGTGAATCGACGCTGGAGAACCAGATGCTTGCCGAGAGAGACGGTTAAGCTGAGATGGAGAACCAGATGCTTGAATTGCTCAATTCCACCGCCAGACACCGTGCGTGGCAGATTGAACGCGTCTAGGGTTTTTTTTTTTTCATTGATTCTTATAAATTTGATTAAAAAACGAAAATTTTTTATTATGTTAAAAAAAGAAATTTAATATAATTATTTTTATAATAGTTTTAAAAAAATTGTCGGGTCCAAATAATTTTTAAAAATTAAATAAAAAGACTCGTAGCGAACATTTGTCGCACATTCACGCAAATTTATAAATAATACTTTCATACAAAATAGTACAAATAATAATAATATTTAATTATTTGTACAATATATCAATTTTAATAGTTGACCAATTAGTTACTTCAAAAATAAATATATTTTATGAATAATCAAACTACATTACCATAAAAAATACTTTGTTTCTTTATTGATTAAAACTAAACATATTTTTTTGTTATCTCAAAACACAACACTTTGTTTCTAATAATCAAAACTAATGAAAAATACACCATAGCACACAAAAAAAAAAATTGAATACAACTAAGCAGAGTATAGGGTTCGTTTAGTTGCGTTTTCCAAAATTATTATTTGAAAATTATTTTATAAAAATAAATTTGAAAAATAATTTTTTAAATTTTTTAAAAAAAAAATTGCATTTAGTATATTATTTTTAGAAAACTTATTCCTAATCATAACTTGCGATGGTGTTTTCAAAAACAGAGGACCATAGTTGCCCGTTTCACACGCAGATCCTCTCTAGAATTTTGACAGCAACCAAGGCGACAGCGCTGTAGCGTGCCTCGACAATAGCGATGTGAGCATAACAATGCCGAGAGATCGACGACGACGCCTCAGATCAACAACGACGACGATGGCGATGTATTGATTTTGTCGACGACGACGACGACGCCTCAGATCCACGACAACGACGACGACGCCTCATATCAACTATGGTAATCACGAAAAAAGTGAAAACATATTTTTCACGTTTTCAAAACAACCTCAATTTTTAACTCAATTTTTTGTCTTTTTTTGAAACTTTTTTTCCAAAATTACTACCAAACAGATTTTTCAGAAGTCTAAGTTAAAAATTCTCCGGAAACTATTTCTGGAAAACCAAACCAAGCAGGACCTTAAATTTCTCACTTCTCTCATTCATTTAACTGTGTTCATACCCAAAATTATTTTTCATTTCTCTAACATCCCAAGGCAAAAAGTTAAAGAATAACAAAAAGGATTTGTAATACAACACCTGAAAGCAACCTAGTGTCTTGACAAATCTAACTAATTTATGTTTGGCAGTCGGACTCTAACTTATTTATTTTTCAAAGATAAATATTTGGGATATAAAATTAATATAAACAAAAAATACTGAAAATACTTGTAGGTACTAAATCTATATTAGTAATGAATCTATATTCATTTGTTGCAATGGTTGACAATGGATTTGAGTTAAAGCCATTAGACCAAATTGATCAAATGGACACATTTGGGTTTATGGCAAAATGAAAAAAGCAAATAAGAACAAAATTTTACTACTTGCAAAGAACATTGATTTAAAAGAAACACAACCAAAGCACCCACCTAGGAAAAACAGATTGGGTTAGTGGAGGGAAACAGAGAAATTGGTTTAAAAATAAAGGGGTGAAATAAAATCTGCCCAATTTTATTTTGATTTGTTTAGAATGTTCGAGATCAAGGCAAATTTGTTCTAGGTTTCACAACAGTTTTACCTTGACTTCTTGATATTTTCGAATCTGGTGAATAGCAAAATACAAATTAATCAAGACCCAATTGAATCAAACGAGATCTACACAAATCTGTTCAAATATTTTCGAATTTGTTTCAAATCTTCTGATGAGGAGATTTTGTGAATGACCAAAAAAGAAGAAAAAGAAGAAGAGACATGCACAAAGATGTTCAAATATTTACGAATTTGTTTCAAATATATTCGAATATGTTCCTACTGTCCGTTTTCATCATCGAAAAAAAAGCAAAGCTGAAAAAGATGCAAACCAAAAATCAAATTGGCCGCAAATTGAGATGGGAAGAGAGAGAGATTATCGGCAAAATTTTTTAAATTTGTTTCAAATATATTTGAATATGTTTCTATTGTCCATTTCTATCACCGTAAAAAATTTATTTAAAGCCACCCAAAATACGCAAACTATTACCTCGATAATTGTACTGGGCCGATCAAAGAGGATGAGTAATTCACCATACGCGATTGAACGACCTTGTCTTCCAGTCTCCAGTGCAACCTGGGGAAGAACAAAGAAACTTGACACTGGTGGGGTGTCAGCTGACTACCTTCCGATGCCTAAGTCAGGCTACTAGAATTATACTAGAGAGGAAATGACTTTAATATATATATATTGATCTTACCTTGTGATTCAAGCCTTTTTCATTTATATAGAGCTTTTAGATATATGTTGATCCCTCTTTGTTCTCCACAAAATCCTCAGTTGATTCATGATTATCTGGTGATAGTTGATGAGATTCTGCTGACTTGGTCAAAGTGTATTTTGAACTAGACTTATCACCTGATTGCTCGGTGATGGGTCGAGTTGGGTCGGTTCTTTATTCGGTGTTGGGTTAAATCTAGTCAGATTGTTCGGTCATTCGGTATAGGCAAAGTGTCGATCATCAATCTGTATCCATCAGTTGTCCCTTATTTCCAAGGCTGTCCAGCTGGCTGTCTTGGAAATACAGAGTAGTCGAAACGTTGCTGCAACTACTTTTGGCTGCATCGCGAGAAACGAGGCGCCAAAAGTTTAAATGCGCGTTCTGTGCTATTCCTGCGATGGTCCATCTGGGCCTCATGGGGAAATCTTAATCGCTTATCATGGGCACATTCAACAGTTGAAAATGCTTATTGCCTTGCGATTTCTCATTTTGGAACTTACTCTACAACTTTCTCATTCTAGAACTTTTTGTGGGAGAGATTTCGTGGAACTTGCTGAGATTTTCTTCTTCGAAAGCGTCGTTCCTGGTAAGTTTTCTACGTCTTTTAATTTTCTTGCAACTTTGGCTCCCTTTGTTCCTCCCCTCTCCAATCCTTCTCCCTTATATTTGTTGGAGAGAGTTCCTTTATTCACAGCCAACTCGGTCCACTGCCCCCAATTGATGCTTTCGTCGTGATCAATCCTAACTGTGAAACTATTATCTCCAAAACTTTTTATTTTATTAGATTTTTACTACCTATCGTAAAAATAGGAACTGAGACGTATCCTCAAACAATTGATTATGACTCTGAAAGAACTTTTTCTCTCTTATTCTCTGCCCTAGAAGGGAAGGGTGAAACTTCGACTTCTAGGGTAATGTCCCCAGCTAGACCTTCACGAGGTCTAGTTGTTGAATCTATAGTCTCAAAAATTAAGGCTTCTTAATTAGAGAACCTTAGAGAGAAATTTCATATCCCTCGATCAGTCAGTTTAAGAATCCCTCTTCCTAAGGAGAGGGCCTGTTATTTCTCAGGGGGAGAACAGTTCCCCTTTCTAAATGGACATATTTGGGATATGAAATTAATATATATATAAAATACTGAAAATACTTGTAGGTACCAAATCTATATTAGTAATGAATCTATATTCATTTGTTGGAATAGTTGACAATGAATTTGAGTTAAAGCCATTAGACCAAATTGATCAAATGGACATATATGGGTTTATGGCAAGATGAAAAAAGCAAATAAGAACAAAACTCTACTACTTGCAAAGAACATTGGTTAAAAAGAAACACAACCAAAACACCCACCCGGGAAAAATAGATTGGGTTGAGGGAGGAAAACAGAGAAATTGGTTTAAAAATAAAGAGGTAAGATAAAATCTACCCAACTTTATTCAAATTTGTTTAGAATTTTTGAGATCAAGGAAAATTTGTTGTAGGTTTCATAATAGTTTTAGCTTGACTTCTTGATATTTTCAAATCTGGTGAGTAGCAAAATACAAATTAATCAAGGCTCAATAGAATCAAACGAGATCTGCACAAATCTGTTCAAATGTATGCACAAATTTGTTCAAATATTTTTGAAGTTTTTTCAAATCTTTTGATGAGTAGATCTTGTGAATGACCAAAAAAGAAGAAAAAGAATAAGAGACATGCACAAAGTTGTTCAAATATTTACGAATTTGTTTCAAATATATTCGAATATGTTTCTATTGTTCGTTTTTGTCATCGTAAAAAAAACTAAAAAAGATGCAAACCAAAAATCAAAATGGCTGCAAATTGAGATGGGAAGAGAGAGATTATCGGCGATAATTTTCAAATTTGTTTCAAATATATTCGAATATGTTTCTATTGTCCGTTTCTATCACTGTAAAAAAATTGATTTAAAGTCACCTAAAAGATGCAAACTATTACCTCGATAATCGTATTGAGCCGATCAGAGAGGATGAGTGATTCACCACACGCGATTGAACGACCTTGACTTCTAGTCTCCAGTGCAATTTAAGAAAGAACAAAGAAACTTGACACCGGTAGGGTGCTGGCCGACTACCCTCCGATCCCTAGTCAGGCTACTGGAATTATACTAGAGAGGAAATGACTTTAATATATGTATATTGATCTCACTTTGTAATTCAAGTTTTTTTCATTTATATAGAGCTTTTCGATATATGTTGATCTATCTTTGTTTTCCACCAAATCCTCTGCTGTCCCCTATTTCCAAGGCTGTCATGAAAATACAAAGTAGTTAGAACATCGCCGCAACTGCTTTTGATGGCATCGCGAGAAACGAGGTGCCAAAAGTTTAAATGCGTGTTGTGTGTTGTTCCTGCAACGATCCATCTAGGCCACGTGGGGAAATCTTAACCGCTTATCATGAGTACGTTCATTGGTTGAAAATGCTTCTTGCCTTGAGATTTCTCATTTTGGAACCTACTCTATAACTTCTTCATTTTGAAACTTTTCGTGGGAGAGATTTCGTAGGGTTTGCTGAGATTTTTTTCTTCGAAAGCGTTGTTCCTGGTAAGTCTTCTACGTCTTTTAATTTTCTTGCAACTCTGGCTCCCTTTGTTCCTCCCCTCTCCAATCCTTCTCCCTTATATTCTTAAAGAGGGTGTCCTTTATTTATCGCCAACTCGGTTCACCGCCTCCAATTGATGCTTTTGGCGTGAACAATCCTAACTTTGAAACTATTCTCTCTAAAACCTTTTATTTTATTAGGTTTTTATTGCCTATCGTAAAAATGGGGACTGAGACATATCCTCAAATAATTGATCCTGACTTTGAGAGAACTTTCTATCTCTCATCCTCTGCCCTGGAAGGGAAGAGTGAAACTTCGACTTCTAGGGCAATGTCCCCAGCCAGACCTTTAAGAGCTCTATCTGCCGAATCTATAGTCTCGAAAATTAAGGCTTCTAAATTAGAGAACCTTAGAGAGAAATTTCATATCCCTCGGTCGATCGATTTAAGAATCCCTCTTTCTAAGGAAAGGGCCTGTTATTTCTCAGAGGGGGAACTGTGTATTTACGAGCAGTCTTTTCTTGCTGGTCTTAGGCTCCCTTTCCCTCGCATAGTAAGAGAATTATTGGATTTCTTGGGTCTATCCCCTGGCTAACTCCTTCCTAACGCCTAGCGAATCCTATTTAAGTGTATTATTTTGTGGGACGTGTTAGCCGGTAATTTGTTAACCGTAGAGGAGTTTTTGTATTGTTACCGTCCCAAAGAGAGGCAGCCTGGGTGGTACTATTTCCAGTTTCAATATGAAGATCGAGTTCTGATCCAAGGGTGCCCTTCTTCTAACAAACGTTGGAAAGTGAAATACTTTTTCACGTTTAGTACTAGTTGGGAATTTCAATCTAGGGAAGAAGTAGGACCCAATGTCCCCCGTACTCGGCCTGTTTGGGAAGATCCTTAGTCGGCCAGCATATTTGATGAGCCGACCCTTGGATTGATAGCTTTGAACAGAGTGGAGACTACGAAAGAATACCCCAACAAAACATATGCCTTCTTGGTGACCACCAAGAGACTGAGTAGCTATCTGCTCGGGCCCCTTGTTCCTCGTGAGCACTATTCTTCTTTTCAATTTCTCTTATTCTGCTATTATTTTTATGTAATTATCACTTATGCACATTTTTGTATGTAGCCATGGCAAAACCTTTAGATAAGGCGCTAATGGCTAGGGTCAGGGCACAAGTGAGTGCTGACTTAAAGGCTTCTCCTGCCCCAAAGAAACCAAGGCTTCTGAGCAAAGGAAAGATTCATGTTCATTCCCAAGAGCCTCCTACTCCTGTAAACAAGAACATGGTTGAAATAGATCCCTCACCTAATGGGAAGGACCACTCTGTTGCCATTTCTCCTCGTCTTCAGTCTTCTGCCTTAGCACCGACTAGCTCTTTTGCCTCGGCCTCTGAATCCCAAGTTGCAAGAGATATGATGAGCACCTTTGAAGCTACTAGGACAAGAATGCAGCAATTAATTGGAGATGAAGTTGAGACTTTAGCCACTGTAGGTACTAGCCAGATTGCTCGAGACCTACTTCTGGATCTGACTAGGGTAAGCCTTCATACTTTCTTTTTTTCTGGTTACTATTATTTCCTACTTATATACTGACCTTTTCTTTCTTCTTCTCTTTTGTGTAGGTTTGTGTTCGGTCTGTTCATTTGTCCCAACACTGTATTCAACGAGAAGCACGAATCTGAGATGATGCCAACACCATCAATCAGTTGAAGGATGAACAGACTAGAGCTTTTGAGGACTCTGAACGAGTAAAGAGTGATATAACCGAGAAGGAAGGAAGGCTGAAGAGCTTGGAGACTGAGCTGAGGCGAGCCTAGGATTGTGTTGCTGACTTGGAGGTTCAAGTGGCAGCATTGAAGATGGAGGATGACACGAGCAAGGCTGAGATTATGGATTTGACAGCCAAACTTGGAGCTGCTGAGGAGATTGCCATTGAGAAGTTCAAGTCTTTGGAGGAATACCAGGCAAAGCTAGCCGAGTACTACATCAGTGGTTTTGACAAGAAGAAGGCCCGAACTTGTGTTCTCTTCCCTGACTCTAACTTTTCTTCTATCTCTGCTGAAGATGAAGATGGGGAAGAAGCCCCTTAGATTTATCTTTTCATTTATGAAAACTCCTAGTTCCTGAAAAAACTTTTTTATTTCTGTTATAGTTTGGGTAAAAACACTTAACTATTTTGGATGGTTTTTTATGGTGGATGGTTGTGGATAGCTAGATACTTTAGTTGTTTTTGGTTTGTTTATGTATAACTCTTTTTGAAGTCTATTTTGAGGATGGGTAAATTTTTACTTTGTGTTACTTATCAACTTACTTTTCCTGAATAGTTATCTCTTTACACTTGTGCTAGTTTTTCTTAATATGTATGATCTTACTCATACTTTTTCTTAATATGTATGATCTTTCTCATACTTTTAACTGATTATCTAACTTGCCCGACCAAGTCGATATGTAACAAAAACTTTAAACTGTGTGATCTGATTTGTTTAGCCCGTCGTCCAATAACCTGACCCCTTAGATAGCCTCGGCCAAGCAGAGTTTGTCTTTGGGGCTGGTCGGTCGTCTAGTAACCTGACCCCTTGGATAGCCTCAGCCAAGTAAAGCTTGTGCCTCTTGGGTTGGTCGATCGTCCAGCAACCTGACCCCTTAGATAGCCTCGGCCAGGCAGAGCTTGTCCTCTTAGGTTGGTCATTTGTCTAGCAACCTGACCTCTTGGATAGCCTCGGCCAAGCAAAGCTTGCCTCCTTTGGGCTGGTCGGTCGTCTAACAACCTGACCTCTTGGATAGCCTCAGCCAAGCAGAGCTTGTGCCTCTGGGGCTGGTCGGTCATCTAACAACCTGACCTCTTAGATAGCCTCGACCAATCAAAGCTTGTCCCCTTGGGCTGGTCGGTTGTGTGGATGCAAGTGGATCTACAAGAGGAAGAGATGAGTAGACGGGAAGGTTGAAACCTTTAAAGCTAGGCTTATTGCTAAAAGGTTCACTCAGAAAGAAGGGATCAACTATGAGAAAATCTTTTCGTCGGTAGCCAAACTTAAGTCTATCTGGATTCTCTTATCTATTGCCGCACATTTCGATTATGAAATCTAGCAAATGGACGTCAAGATAGTTTTTCTTAACCGAAGTCTTGACAAATGTATCTTTATGATATAGCCAAACGGATTCATTGCAAAGGGCTAGGAACACATGTTGTGTAAGCTTAAGAGATCCATTAATGAACTTAAGCAGGCATCGAGGTCTTGGAATAATCGATTTGATCAAGCTCTAAAATCTTATGGTTTTTATCAAAGTCCAGATGAGTCTTGTGTGTACAAGAAGCGTGATGGAAGCATGGTGATGGGCAGTTCGATATCTTACTCATTAGAAACGATGTGGGGGCATTATCTACGGTTAAAGTATGGTTATATGGGTAGTTCGATATGAAGGACTTGGGAGAAGCCAGTTACATTATTGGGATCAAGCTTATGCGAGATCAGAAACAAAGGATGTTGGGCTTATTACAAGCAAAGTATATCGATGATATCCTTACTCGTTTTAGCATGTAGGATTCCAAGAAATGGTTTCTCCCTTTCAGGCATGGAATCACTATATCCAAGGATCAGTGTCCTAAGACACCTGATGAGATAGAGAAGATGAAGGCGGTTTTTTATGCTTCGGCAGTAGGAAGTCTTATGTATGTTATGCTTTGCACTAGACTCGATATCTGCTTTGCCGTTGGCATGGTTAGCAGATATCAGTCTAACCCAGGGCAGGAGCATTGGACTGCGGTAAAGAATATAATAAAGTACCTGAAAAAGACTAAGGATTATATGTTGGTTTATCAGGCAGACAGTCTAGTACCTTTGGGGTACACATACTCAGATTTTCAATCTGACAGCGATTTTCGTAAGTCTACCTCAAGATATGTGTTTACCTTATGAGGTGGAACTATAAGTTGGAGGAGTATCAAGCAGTCCTGCATTGCTGATTCCACCATGGAGGTTGAGTACGTGGCAGCTTTTGAAGCAGCCAAGGAGGCCGTTTGGCTCAGGAACTTCCTAATGGATCTAGAGGTGGTACCTTCTGTTCAGTTGGCTATTACACTTTACTGTGACAATAGCGGAGCAGTTGCAAACTCAAAGGAGTCAAGGGTCCATAAAAAAAGCAAGCACATTGAGCGTAAGTATCACCTGATACGAGAAATTGTACAGAGATGTGATGTTGTTGTGACCAAGATTACATTAGGAGACAACCTTACGTATCCTTTTACAAAGAGTATACCGGCTAATAGTTTTGATAGTCATGTAGAGGGCATGGAAGTCAGATGTATAGCAGCATAATTTTGAGTATAAGTGGGAGATTGTTAGGGTTGGTATACTGAAAATCATATTTTTACTATTTAATTTTATTTTAATAAAATTAATTTTTTATTTTATGAGAATCTTTATGAGCAATTTATGTATATCATTTATTTGTTATGCATAGATGTCCAATATTCTGTATAGTATTTAATCTGGTGTGTAGAGTACCACTTACACACAGAAGATCAGATTTTAAGTTTTTGCAGAATATAAATTTTATGTTCACAGTTTAGATGGAAATGGACATACCATTGGTACGACTGTGGCACAGAGTTTTAGTAGGCTTGTTTTGGTTACGAGAAACAGATAATAGCGTCGTCTATCGTTCCGACTCTGTACCAGTACACTTTGTGTGTATTAAACGGGATATTTGGGGTAATTAATTTAGTACTGATTACTGACTATATAAATTAATTCACACCCCAAGATTATTATGAATAGTGCTTATCATCTTAATCATGAAATAATTATTAATTTGCATATATTTAATATTCGTTATTTTGATTCATTAGAGGGTACAATTTTATATGGGTCTATATTCCCGGTGAGTTGGATAGCGATATTATTTATATGGCAAATATTAATTATTAACGGAATTCACGTCCCGAATGATTGGGATTGATGATACCCCCCTAAGGATGCTTATAAGTTTTGACCGGGCCAAACCCTGCAGGTGATTTAATTATCCGGCAGTCAAATAAGTTAAGCGAAAGAGCTTAAAGAATATCAAGATATCGATTAAATTAAATTATCAATAATTAAATTTAATTGGCGAGTATCGAGAATCTTAACGTGGGGAGAAACGGTAAGTATTTAACAACAAGAACTCAATGTAAGAAAGTCTTGAGATTATGGATCAGAGTGCAATTATAGTTCTTTAGTGATGTGAACTGTAATTCAGTGTTTTATGAAAATTATAGAAACCGCTGCTGATTTTTCATAATTGCAGATACCGCTATGCGTCTTTCTTTATTTACAGAAGCTGCTGGTATGTGTTTGTATTCCACTGGAAGTCTTACTCATAACTACTCTTCAGGTCCCTACTGTAGTCCTATATATACGCGGGTAGGCTGAACCAGTTTGAGATTGATAGTTCATATATCATCATTATTAATATATTATTTTTGTCTTTCAAGACTTAAGAATATATCGGGATTCTGTCGGTACGAGTTCTCGGAGGATCGTAACCCACATTACGTTGGAGGATCGCGTAAGGGAATACAGTAGAAGATCTAACTGGAACTTCAACTCGAAATCAAGTCGTAGTTGAAGATTAGATCTACAAGAAGTATTCTTCTAAATTAACTTTGGTTGCACGAGTTTTATTTTGATCATTGTTCGTCAAAAGTTTTTATTTGGAGCCCGTTTCGGCGTTTGCCCGTTCAGTTAATTTTAATCGAAAATCATTTTACAAAAATTATGATCTTGGCAGTATTGCCTCAAATATAGTCATCAACAAAAGTCATAAAATACCAAAAACCAAATAAATATGTGACAGGAGATGGACCCCAAATATCATAGTGAACTAAGGAGAAAGGACTCATGGTTCTATTATTTTGTCTAGACACATACGGCACACGCAGGTGCTTAGCAAATCTATACGACTCACAATCCAACTGTGTGACCTAACTTAAACTGGGACATAATTTCTTTAAACTTGGCAATGAGGGATGACCCAGCCGACAATGTATATCCAATATCTGAGATGATCGTCTAGAGCATGCAACATCCAATGTTTCATCCAGCACATACAGGCCACCTACCACTCGTCCTCTACTGATAGTATTCCTTGAAGCTAGATCCTGAAAAACACAATGATCAGGAAAGAAAGTAACTGAGCAGTTTAGATCTCTGGTAATACAACTCACAGATAGTAAGTTAAACGGATTAGCAGGAGTATGTAAAACATCAGAGAGTGTAATAGATGGAGATAAAGTAGCTACTCCTTGCCCTTTCACCTCCAAAGCACCACCATTAGCAACAATCACTCTACTGTATTCAGAGGTCAACTGATAAGAAAAAAAAGTACATGTAGAGTGGGTTATATGGGCAGAAGCACCCGAATCTATCACCCATGATCTGGGGGTGGCCATACATGCAGTTGAATTACCTGCAACCGTGGCGGATGGAGTATCGACAGTGTTTCCAATTCGCATTTGAATGAACTGATCATATTCTTCCTGCGTCATATCAATAGTGCGCCTCTCAGCAGAAAGAGGAGAAGGAGCATCATACTCAGCCACAACATTGGCCACAGAGGATGTAGGACGTCCATGTAACTTCCAACACGAGCTTTGTAAGTGTCCCTGCTCTCCACAATAGTAGCAGGACTTGGTGTCACGTCCATCTCGACCTCTGCCTCTACCCCCTCAACCTCCATCACTTCGGCCACCATCACGACCCCTACCACAAAAACCACCTCTACTCCCACCACGAAAGGCCCCTAGGGCTATATGGTCACTCTGATCGGTAGTAGTACCTCGAGGTTCATCTCGACTAATAGTGCGGTTCATTCGTCGGAAGACCTCAGATAAAGATGGAATGTCAGACCCAGCCAAAATCTGAGAGCGTGCTGAGTTAAGTTGCTGGTTCACCCTAACAAGAAAGCAAACTACCAGAAACTGCATCCGCTACTCGCAAAAAACTTCACATCGATTGGTAAAGGGGACCAACCGATCATACTCATCTGCCAATACCTTGAACTCTGTGAAATAATCGGTGAAAGAGCGATCTCCCTATTATATCTGAAAAATACTCCGCATCACATCATATAACCGGGACAAGTCATTAGTCGAGGCAAATGTCTCCTCGAGTATGGCCCATACCTCTCGAACAGTCGTGGCATTAGCCACCAGAATCTCAACGGAAGACTCCATTGAATTCAACATCTGACTCAGTAATCGGGCGTCATCTCGCTTCCACCGCTTATACTCATCAGATCCCTTCTCCGGAGGATCTTTCAACAGATGGTCTTCTTTTTTCATACCTTCAACTGTAAGTAATACCTTTTTTTTCTATAGAACATATGTTTGCTGTCCAGTCAACTTCGTATCCACCAATCATGTGGATGACAAAAACACATCCGTGATTCCTCCTTATCTATCAGGTCTCATTAGAGAATCCTCAACTCTCGTGGAACTTTCCTTCGACATCACAATAACTCAATGGCAAACCTTAAAGAATCACGATGAAACAAACTAACAAGCAAAAGGACGCACACACACCTTTAATCATTCATATATGGACCGCAAATTATATTGTCAACTCATCTCAAAAAAAAAAAAATACTACAGTAAAGGCGAGAAGGGTTGTCGGGGCTCTGATACCATGTTAAGAATAATGAAAGTCGTACCCAAAAGAAAAGGCGAGAACTCTTATTTATAATAAAGTTAGGCCACACTATTACATCCCTACACTCACACAATGGAGTCTGAATTTATAGCTTTAGACAAAGTTGGAGAGGAAACTGAGTGGCTCCATTAATTTTTAGAAGATATCCCTATAGAGCCTAAACCTGTGCCAGCCATCTGCATACATTGTGATTGTTAATCAGTAATGGCTAAGACACATAATAATATCTATAACGGCAAGTCTCGACATATATGTCGCAAACACAATACCGTAAAACACTTGCTTTTGAGTAGAATAATTTTCATTGAATATATAAAGTTTAAAGACAATATAGTGGATCCGTTAACCAAAAGCTTAAGCGGAGAGCAAGTTAGTCGGTTATCGAGGGGAATGAGCTTACAATCTATGAATTAAGAGTTGTCTCAATGGCAACCCAACCTAACTGACTGGAGATTCTAAGAACTAGGTTCAAAGGGACAATCGAATTGTGTGTGACTCAGTGCCATCACTGTGAAAATAAAATCTCCTACCTATTCCTATGATAGTTCAGTGATACCTGTAGCGTTATTAGGTTAAGCTATACTTTTAATGGTTCTTATACCTTGAAATTCAAGTACGGTATAACAAGATACTCTTAATAAAAATTACCTATATGAGTAAAAATAGGCCACTTATGTGAGAATGCTAAGATTACATTCTCTAACACTACTCATGAAACCAGAATTTGTCTAAGGCCAAAATGGGCACAACCGTGAGAATCTAACTGTGTTTAGAAAAATTCGGTGTGAACTCTATTGTCTTAACTTACACAAATAGTTGAACGGTTCAAGGCATCGCGTTCACTAATTAGTCAATAAGTCTGATAATTTTTTATAAGGGAAGGCTCAAAACCAAAAGCTACCTATCCTATACAGAATTTTTCTTGTTAAACTTTATGTGTCTGCATCTTATTGTATTTTCTTTTCCGTCAAATCCCATTCATGTGGGAGATTATTTAAAAAAAAAGGTTTTGAATAAATTAGATCATAATTTTTAACTAACTTTGAAGCTAATTATTTTTGTATTGGATTAATCTTTTTTTGATGATTCTAAATTCTAATTTGTTTATCTTCATGAGTACAGTAATAATCATGGATTTTGTAGCATTCAAAACCATTAATAGGTGAATGAGAAATTGACTCCAAAAGTGTGCTATTAAAGTTGACAAAATAATGATAACTAAGTATCTCATTCCCTCTCTCCAAAATATTTAGGATAAATTAAACTTTTTTCCGCTTCAATAAGTATGACCCATTTCTCACTTAGGTCCTTCCAATATAAATTTTTCTAACATAATCTTAAATTATTTGCAAATGAAAGGTTTCAGTAAAATTTTTATCATTCTGAAATAAATCAGAGAATACACACACACACACACATAAAGGAAAACCATTAAAAAAAGTGACACTAGAGCGATCACATCTCAGTACTATTTGATATGGCACCATACATTACACCAATAACATGTCATGTGAGGCCATCATATGGCAAGTTCATTGCCATCTAACATGTCTAGTGCCAACTAAGACACAAAAGATAATACTTCAATATAATTCTCAAATGTGATCACTCGGGCTATTGCTCATGCATAAATGATTAATTAATAAGATCATAGGACCTCAAGAAGTCCATCGTAGGCAAGGGACAATAGAGAAAGAGAGAAATCATATGTGGTGGAAACTACAACCAACATCAAAAAGTGAAATTGATCTACAAATCCTATATATTTTATATGACATCATGGTTCCTGTCATATAAATATGACACTACATCGAAACCAAAAAAAAAAGAAAGAAAGAAAGAAAGACCTCAACAAATGGTTCTGTGCTTTTCTTAACAATCTGCCCAAGGCTTTTGGATACTCCAGGTGATGACAAGCAGTAAAAATCAAGAATTCACAACTAAACGTCAAGAATCCAACTCCCTTGCAATCCAGCCATGTGTCCAATGACAGGCCTTCCAAAATTTTCTTTCACACCCCAACTATCAAATTAGTGTATAATATGCCACCAGGTAGAAAGCAAAGAAGAAGACAACAAATTCAGCCCTATGCAACCACATCTATTTGACAGCCACCTTGTGAACACAGTACATATGTAATTTTGAAATACTTGGGGACTAATACCACTATAATAACAAAAAATTCTCAAAAGTCAAGCACAAGCTCCTCTTGTTTCTGAACATTAAATTAAATAAAGATGTACGGAATGCAGATGTCATATAACTCTTATAACTTCACTCTTCTTGTGAAAGAATGGCAACCTCATCAACTAATACCTTAACAAAATCTGCAGTCATAAACCTTATTTTTCGATAATCTGATCATGTTGCACATCATGCTCCACTTGACCAAAATAGTAAAGCAAAGCCAAGAAGATTAGGGCATCCGTCAAAATGAGGCTCACCACATCAAAAACAAATTTAGGAGCAAATAATCCCCACACCTGCAATGAATTTCAGCATTTGGGTAACAGTTACAACATGCTTAATATGCAATACAACTGTATGAAGACTTTGTGGTCCAAGTAAGAATACCATCAGGTGGCGTCTTTGAATTGTGACACACAATATTGTGAATGTGACTGTGGTGGATGTAATGAGTCCATACATCAAATACACCTGATACATAAAAAATGGTCTTTGAAGTATGCCCAAGCTTTATAATGCATAACTTTCCATCTAAAGAAAACTATGGTACATTAACTTACTTGAGACAATTGCACGAAAAACAGTCGTTTTCTCTGCTCACCCTGACCAAATGGAAGTCGTCGTGCAACAAGAAGTGGAAGTCCAAATATTGGAAGGATGTGAGAAAAACCAAAGGTATCAATAGTGAGAAGAATAGCTTGGGGAATAAGGATGAATTCGTCAAACCTGAAAAACAAAGATACGGCCACCGTCATGCAACCAGGTGAATTGATAGATATTAACTCACCCACGCGAGAAATTATGACAGGCAAATAATTATATTACTAAGCAAGTGTGACTAAGTGTTTTAATAGGGAGGGCAGAGCCATTATTGTTGTCTTGCGCAACAACAGCCATATTTTATTTAACTAAATGCCCCCTGAACACGGTCAATCCATTTCGTTGGCAGGGCAGCCTCTTCTTCTATTGTTCCTTGACATTGAGTGGGCAAAAGGAAGGAAAATAAAGGAAGCACTGAGGTTACACCACCAACTTCCCCACCCTGAGCCCCACCCCAAAACAGACACAGAAGAAAAATAACACACACACACACACACATGTATAGATATGGATATGCATATTATAAAAGAAACAGCACACACTAACCCGATAAATGCAGCAGCATAACGGAGGCCATCAAAAGCACACCTGAACAAAAATGTAGCATTGGGTTAACGAGGTTACAGTGGTCAAGCGTGAGGAAGTAACACAAAATAAATCATTGATGACTGATTGTAGCACTACCAAAGGTTGGATCCAAAATGAATGACACAAGCTGTGATCTATTCTTTAGACAAAAATTGGACTAGCAATGGCTCAGTTAGCAGACATGCAAAAGTTAAGAGCGACACACTTACCAGTGACCAGTGCAGAAAAAAAGGCACAGAGCTAGAAGGCTCCATTGTGTAACAGGGGAACAATACAAGGATAGAGTTTGAAGAGTGCCACTTTTGGAATCCTGTTCCAAACATTCCAACTGCATTATGCACCAACCTAGCAAAGAGGTTCTTAATAAGTACCAAATCAGGAGTTGAAAAATACAAAACTTAAAATTTTAAAAATCCAGCATATCTTTATATTGTGATCAAAGAAGTATAAAGGTATTAAGAACTACAATATCAAAAATACTGTAACGCATGTTAAAGTGGCTTACAGAAATGTGAATGCAAATTGCTATGAGGACATGAGAGTGCGGCCTAAACATTCATAATAAGATCAACTGTATTTCAAGTATAATACAACCAAGACAAAAGGTCCAACGAAGAGAAAGCACCTCCAACTATGGATGCCAAGGCAACCAAGGGACCTTGTCTTCCAGATAGAATGATAACTGTTGAACTCCACGCAGATAACATTGCCACCGCTTTAGTGACCACACTTTCTTCCAAATTTAAAGTTTTTCCTTCACCCAGAAATCGAAGAAGTGCCAGGGATGACAGTTGTGCACAACCAAGAACATAAATTATCTGAGGAATGAAATTTCCTCTTCTTCCATTGAGCAGCAGAGGCAGATTTAGTAATTTACTTTCTGAGGTCCAATATGCTGCAATGAGCACATAACTAATTATGGTTCCTGTTATAACACACTTAAAAATTCCCCAAAATGAGCTGCGAGCAATGCTCTTATGCAGCAAAAATGCCAATATGATCAAAGCTATCACTGGCACAAGTTCAGATATAGGCATCCAAAAAGTATAGCCTTCAGCAGTAGCAAGCATCCATGAAGGGCATATATCCAGTAATAATGAACTGACAGCCTGCTTTGATAGCCCAAGTTCAATAGAAAATCTGAGAATGGAGATTAAGAGAACAAACACAGCTGCCTGCAGATACGATTACCAAAAGTTTATCCCACAAGCAAAACTGCTGGAGTAAAATAGAATGCGCGTGTTATCACATAAAAGAAAAATATGTAATTATTTTTTTGGAAGCCATAATAGAATAATAGATCACCAGTTAAGTTATTGACAAAGTAAATGACACCCAGATTAAAATTCCTACCTCCAGGAGCATTTTCTTTTTCATTACTGAATAACGCAAGTTGAGCATCCCAGTTGTGGCTGCAAGAAAAGTTGCCAC
>JAOTRH010000008.1:0-11237 GCA_034768845.1 Heliamphora exappendiculata | reverse complement strand
ACCATGTAAGAGGTCATGGAGGGTTCTGTTGGGAAGATAGTCATAAATGAGCAGCTTCTCCCCTCTCTTCCCCTGATAAAATGCTCGCAGGGGAATCAAATTCTCATGTCGAACCCTCCCCAACTGCTTTATCACCGGCAAACACGAACTTCCATCTCTGCAACTTCCTTCCCTCAACAACCTCAGAGCTATGGTTCCTCCATCCGCAAGCTTCGCCTTATAAATCGTCCCATAACTCGTCTTCTCCATTACCTGACCCGTCGCATTCAACACCTCCTCCAGCGTCAAATGCTCGCCGCCCTGAAACAAAACCAGCTTCCCCTCGCCACCGCCACCGCTGCCGCCGTACTCATCGTCCTCTGCTTCTTCCAGATCCTCCTCATCTTCCTCCGTGTTCTTCCTCTTCTTCCCTTGAACATACCCAATTAACAGAGAAGCCAAAACCACGGCGCCGGTCATCAAACCGATAACAATCCCGGCGATAGCACCAGAACTCAACCCAGAGCTTCCTCTGCAGCTCCTCAATGGAGACCCACAAAGCCCAGGATTGTTTCCTTCAAAATCCTCCACTCCAAACTTCGATTTCCCGACACTTGGCGGCAACATCCCACTAAAATTATTGTATGACAGATTCAATTTCTCCAAATTCAGCCCACTTAAACTCTCAGGAATTGAACCGAAAAACAAATTGTTAGAGAGATCGAGCTGTTTAAGACTAAAAAACCTGGTCATAAACTCCGGAAATTGCCCAGAAAACATGTTGTGCCCAAGATCAAGGAACTGTAAATTGTTGCAAGTAGCATTCGGCAATGCAGGTTCGGGAAGAGACGCGGAGAGAAAGTTCCCGTGGAGCCGAAGCGTAACGAGGCGGTCGCAGAGGTTCCAGATCGAGGTGGGGAGCGACCCATTGAACAAATTGTCGCCCAAATCGAGGTCGGAGAGCGAGGAGCTGTAGCCGAGCTCGAGAGGGATGGTTCCGGAGAGTGTGTTGACGCTGAGGTAGAGGCTTTGGAGGGTGGAGAGCTCGCCGAGTTCTCTGGGGAGAGTTCCGGCAAGGCCGGCTGAAGGGAGCTGAAGAGAGAGAAGGTGGAGTGAGGAATCTCTGGAGAGGGAAAGGTTTCCCCACTGTGGAGAAGAAAGGCCGTTGCAGAGGAGAGGAGTGCCGTTGGTGAAGACCCATTTCAGGCCTCGCCATTGACAGAGTGGGACAGAGGTGTTCCATGAAGATAAAAGTAGGTTCTCGCTGTTTCCTTGCAGTAATGGTTTGATTTTGTTCAGGAGAAGCTCGACGTCTGAAGAAGAAGAAGAAGAGGAAGAAGATGAAGATGAAGATGGTGAAGGTGAAGGTGAAGATGAAAATGAAGATGGAGTGAGGGAGATAATAATGTTTAGAAAGATAATAGAGAGGGAGAAACGGTACGGAAGCGCCATGGAAGAAAAATGGAAAACCAGAGAGGGAAAGAGAAGAAAGGTAAAGCGAAAAGGGAGAAGGAGAGGGATAGTGGATGGTGGGGGAGTTTTCTTTGAGGTTCTTCTTTTCGGGAAAGCTGACACGACTGTTGACTGCGACCGAGAGTGCTCTCTTCTACTCAACAGATTTTGTACGGATCCATAAACACAAAAAATTAAATAATAATATTTCAAGATAATTGTTTATTTAATTTTTTTATTTTTTATTTTTAATAATTTTTTTATTTTATTAAATTATTATACTTGTCTGATTCTTTTTATCAAACTAAACTAAAAAAATAATATTTTTGATTCAAATATCAAAATAGTTCAAGAAAAAAAATAATCAAATAAAATAAATTTTAAATTATTTGTTTTCATCTTTAATTATTTTTTATTCTTTTATTAATTTAATTTTATTTTTTTAATTCATCATAATCAAAAATCTGAAAAAGTACAAAAATAGTAAAAAAAAAAACAAAAATAATTTTGAAAAAGACAAATGTATGAAAGAAAATATAAAATTTAGCACAAATAAGATCACCGTTAGAATAACTGATTTATTTAATTAAATTAATATTTTAAATAGTACAATACAATCAAAAATATATTTAATAAAATTTATATAAATTTTATTACATTAATATTTATAATTATATAATATTATTTAAAATATAAATTTAATAAAATAAATTACTAATAATAACATTATTGAAAATCAAATTTCATCTTCATACACTTCCTTTAATTTCGAACCGTAGATGTGCTGGAATTGATTGATATGACGGGAAGATTGTCCAATGGCAGAAACAGTTGGGAGCAGGTACGCCCCAGGAGAATGGCCGCAAATGTCACGAATTTTGTTTATTTTTATTTTTATTTTATTAATTAAAATTTTTTATTTTTAAAATTACCTAAATGAGATAAATTAAAAAATAAAAAAATTAAATAAAAAATAAAAAACTTTATTAAAAATAAAAATAAATAATATAAAATTTAATTTATTAATTTATTTTATCTTTTTTAAAAAAATTTAATATCTTAATTAAAATTTCTTATTTTTTTGATTTGTTTCAGAGTAAATAACCTATTTAAGCTTGCTTTTAAGCCCAATGTTTTGAAAAACAAGTCAATTGCATTGTTTGGCTTCTAAAAAAATTAATTAACTTTTAAATTGCATTATTTAGCTTCTAAAAGAATTTAAAAAATGTAATACATATCACAAATACTCTAATTTTTTTTAAATAAAATTATTATAATAATCTTACATAAAAAATTAATTCTACTCACAAAAAAAATTATATCAATATTATAAATATTATAACTTAAAAAGTAAAAAATAAGACATTTTATATTGTGACCAATTTAAGGAAGGCTCCCCTCGTTATTCTTGACAAATAATATTATTTCTTTGTCACTTGTCTCTGGATGCATAAACACAATCCTCAAAAAAATAGAGTAAGTCACAAACAGTTTAATTTGAATTATTCAATTTAAGTTGGGATATAATTTAAGTTGGGATATATATATATATATATATATATATAATTTATGGTGTTGATAATTCATGGTGTTTATGTTATTTTATACGTACTTCAATTAATTTTTAGAGATTAATTTTACTGTATACGTGTAAAAATTCTAATTGAAACTAAGAAAAAATTTCGTATGAACTAGTTCTATAAAATTAATGACACTTACCATTTTTAAAAATTAGTATAACGTAAGAATCGTCCAATGGCAGCACGAAAAAATAGAGACATCAAAAGAATCACAAAGTCTATGCATATATAGAGACTAGCAATTGCCACACATACATACACATGTGTATTTAAGAATTAAAATAGTTTTTAAAAATTAAATAGTATAGCAGTTCAATTTTAATAGAATAATTTAATTTTTAAATTATGAACAATTAAAATTTTAAAATTAAGTAATAAAACAATATTTGATAAGTATTTTGGACAAAGCAAAAAATTTGCACAATACCAAAGGTATTTTTGGTATTACAAAGTTTACATAATCTCATTTAAAAAAACACCAAATGAATACATTCATTTTATATATTATTATAGATATATGTATATATCATTGTTTTGCACACTGGATTATAGAGTTGCAGATTTTTAAAAAATTAAAATCATATGCTAAATTATTTTAAATAATTTGAGATATTATAAAAAATTGACAATGACAATGACAATAACTCTTCTCTAGTTGCTTTCTCTCTTCTCCGGTCTAAAAAAAAAATGATTAAATTACACTAATTTTTTCTAAAATTGAGTTAAACACAGTCAACACGTTTAAGTAAATTACACTGCTAGTCCTGTTGTTTAATGTCACTAATAGAGTCTACTAAAAGACACATTTACCCCTTAAAAAATTGCTCCATGGATCCACTGAATCACCACACGGAGATGAATCTGTCATGCCCCGGAGGAACAGAGCTGTCATGGAAACTTTCGTTGCGAAGCTCTTCGCCACCATTTTTGCCATCAAAGTCGCTTACACGGAGCTACAGATGGCCCAGTTTCCTTACGACAAGAAAGAGATTCAGTCGGCGGTCGAAGCCGTGGCTCACGAACTGAAATTATTGTTGGAGTTGAAACAGTGCTTCGTGAAGAAACAGATTGATTTTAAATCTTTGGCACAGTGACAAATACATTACACACGCTTCTAACCATTGAAAGTTCAAACCCAAGAAAAACATCAAAACAATGGGGGAATCAAAAGTTAGGCCTCTAAATTATGGGGAATCAAGCTAGGAGAGATGTATCAAAAGTTAAATCCAACATCATTCCACTACCATCAAATTAGGCCTCTAAATTTACCCAAATTTCTCTCAAAACCAAAAAAGTCATTAATTCCATCTTCCTCCCTCCAAAAATACCCCCAAATCTCTACAAATTCTTTGTGAACAAGCCTAAATAGGTCAACCATTTTGGATAACCAATATTGGAATGCCAATCCCATGGAAAGCCAATCTTAGAATGCCGAATTTGGATGCGTCTTCTATGGCTCGAAGGAAAAACACGTTGGCGACGAAACAATCAGGGCGAAACTCTAGGAGACACTGCTCGAGGCAACTTGAACCGAAACTCTAGGAGACACTGCTCGAGACAGCTTGAATCTCACAATTATAGATGGACCGAATATGGACGGATAGGAGTAGCCGCCTTCTTAAGATTTTTAAAAAACTCACTATTATAGTAGTATTAATTTAAAATATTTTATAATTATATAGGTTCGTCGTCTAAAATTTTTTTTAAAATTTAATATATACTCTATTAAAAATTTACAAGAACAATTCGTCCATCTTAAATTAAAATCATGCGTCAGTTCGTGCTCACAATTCAATGAGTTCCCTCTACTCCCTTATGATCCTGTCATCGGCACTCAGTGTGGCACCGCATTAAACTCTTATTCGATGAGATTTCAAAGACTGGTAAACCTAACTAAATTAAACAAAAAAGGCAAGAAAGAAAAAATTCTAAGAAATCGGAGCATCGGCCATTTCGTTCCCAATCGCCATAGCGAGTTGGTTCGTGACCTCTAGGCTCTCTAATCTCGACAGTCTCTTTGTTAGGGTCGAGATTGTCGCCTTTGTCTTCGTCTTCATCTTCGTCGTCTTTTTCGTTTTGATTCTGTGCTTTGATCTCTGATTCCTCTTCTTCTACCTTGTTGGAATTGCTCTCTTGATCTTGTGGTGGTGGTGGTTGCGGATGCTCAATCGAAGATGAGACGAGCCCCTTCACCGAGTTTGAAATGAAAAGAATTATTGATTCAAATCTCGCGTACGAAAGACGATTTGGCAGATGCAAATAGTCTCTGAATTGCAAATTCCTTCCCAGATCCACCTCCGAGATTCGTCGACACCCATTTGTGTTTCGTCTTGACAAATTCAAACGCCTTCCTCTTAACAGTGGCGACGGTGGCTTTTTCTTCTTGACAAATTCAATCAGCCTCTTCTTCTTGACAAATTCTTGCCTTCCTCTTCATCTACTAATTTTTCTTAGCAAGGGCAAATATGAAGAAAAAAAATTTATTTTGTGCTGATATTGTTGATCAAAAGTTAGTTGATTAACAGAAAATTGACGACGTGGGTTCAAGTATAATACGAAATTAAATATTAAAAAATTATAATATAATTTTTTTTATAATTAATTGTATTTGATCTCAACCACGTACAAGAGTGGTGCAATTTATTTATAAAAAAAAGGGAGAAAAATGACGCCATTCACAAATTCTTACCAATGCACTTTCTTATGCTCCTCGATAGGAGAAAGTAGTATGTAATTTAAGACATGAATTTAAAAAAAGGTAAATACAGTGGGGGTTAGAATTGTTCTTACTTGAAAAAGAGAAGCTCCTCTGCAGCACGCCAGCAACTTATGTCCAATCCGCAGGCTAGCATTTTTTTTTATTTTATTTTAATATTTTTATTTTTATTTTTATCATTTTGAAATAATTACATTTACCTCTCATGATATATAAGTTTATTACAAAAAAATTTCCAGTGATCTCTGAAATTACACTAACCTTCCTTGAGATTTAATTTTTAACATCAATTACACTCAATTGCACCCAACTGTTACATTTTCGAACAAATTTTTTATGATCAAATTCGTTCATTACGTAGAACTTGTCGAATTTTTTTAGTATGTAAAAATTTAGATTCATCCGATATCTGTAACTAAGTGATTGAATAATTTTTATTTATTTATTATGAGACCTTATTCAATCACTTAATTATAGATATCGGATGAATCTAAATTTTCACATATTAAACAAACTCAACCAGTTTTACGTAATGAACGGATTGAATCATAAAAATTTATTCGAAAATATAACGGTTAAGTGCAATTGGGTACAATTGATTCTAAAAATTAAATTTTATAAAAGATTACTGTAATTTTAGAAACCACATAGGAGATCCATGTAATAAACTTAAATATCAGGAGAGGTAAATGTAATTATTCCTATTATTTTTAATGAAGTTTTTTTATAGTATAATTTTAAGATTTTTCTAATGGTGAAAAAATAAAAAATAATAATCTTTTTGATCAAAATTAAAAAAATTCATATAAAATAAAAAATGCCAACTTAAAAGACTTTCTGGCATTTTTTTTATTTTTTCGTCTTTAAAACCTTTTTTTTTTTAAATTTAGCCCTCACGGGCATACTTTTTAGAATCCACAAATCACAAAAATCACAAAAATAAAAAATTTAAACTAAAATATAAAAAAATCAAAAAATACATTAAAAAAACTTCAAAAAAAAGTCTTTTTAGTCTAAACATAAGCTAGCCTCCAATTGTAAACTAACTTAAAAGTTAGTGTTTTGATATTTTTATGTTTGTAGCTAAAAAACTAAAGTTAATTCGTTGTAAGTTATTTAGAAATTTAATTTTTAAGTTAATTTTTTAAAAATTAGTTATTTAGATAAAAATTTAATTTTTTATTTTATTTTTGTTTAAATTAGACAATTTTACTCTTTTATATATTTAATATTAATAATTATATGTAATTGATAGTGATAGTAAATAATTTATAAACAAAATGTATTATTATATTTTAAAAATAATACAAGTTTAAATAAATATTGTAGGAAAATGTTTTGATTTGATTTTTTTATTTTTTTATTTTTTTGCCTATCGAATTATATTGTATTTTTTTCTTTTTGCATGTTTTAGTCAAAATAAATAAATAAATAAATAAAAAACTATTGTAACCAAGCGGCCCCAAAAGCTAGAGCTGGTTTAAGGTCCAATATCAACCAGGTTAAAGGTTATTTTGTTTTTTTTTCATATTTTTAGTTAAAAATTTAATTTAATTTAAAATAGATTATTTGTTAAATTAAAATTTAAGTTCATTTTTTTGAAATTAATTATTTTTGTAAAAAGTTATTTTTTTACTTCTTATTTAAATTGTGCAATTTTACCGTTCTTTATAGTTAAAATTAACATTTATACGCAGATTAGTTATATTAAATAAGTTATGAATGAAATGTATTATTATATTTTAAAAGTAATAACAGTTTAAAGAGAATATTTCAGCCACTAATGTTTTAATTTGAATTTTTAAATTTTTTTGTCGAGCCATGTTGATTTTTTTATTATCATTTTTAGCTAAAAATTCAAAAAAGTATATGTAGCCAAACAGGGCCTAAATTTGAAAACTGATGGCGTCTTTGTTTTGGACCCTACACGTGTCCGTGTTGTTTGATCTGAACGGCCGATATTTAAAGTGAGGTTTGGGAAATGACTTTTGCGTGGGTTGGCCAATGCTTTTGGTTTGTAGATGGGAAGTTCTATTTGGGCCCACCCTTTGTAGGCCACAGTTCAAACTTCAAAAGCAGAACCGCCAAGAAAGTGTTAATTATTTACGAATTAGGAGGGTGTTAGTTGGAATTAGCATTATAAAGATTAGTTATAGTTAAAAAATACTTATAATTTTAAGCAATAATTATTAATATTTAATAAAATTATTAATTTTTAGATTAAAAAATAAAAATTATATTTATTAATTTAAAATAATAAGCTATAAATAAAAAACTATAAACACACTTGTTTAAGTCTTTTTTATTATTAAAATACAAGATAAAAAGTTACAATTTAAACCGTGATAAATACCCCTACATATTAATACGAGTCCTGTTAATGATAATTCAATGAGTTGTATTAGGTTAACTTTTAAAAAAAATAATGTTAATATTTTTTGAGAAATAGAATTTACTACTTTTATAAATATGCTAACACTTTGTACAAATATATAAATACATTAATAACTTATAATTCAACATCTATTAAACTCTGTTTAGCATTTTTTCATGCCTAAGATTTTAGATGCGTATGTGGTGGCATTTATTACTACTAAAATGAGTAATTTATAAATTATAATTTATAGTGATAATTAAAAACGTTTAATAAAAATTATAACTTATAATTAAAATAAAAAAAATAATTATAATTTATAATAAAAATTAAATATATTTAAAATAAATTATAATTTATAATTAAAATTAGTAATAAAAAGCTAAGCTTTGCCAAACACCCCCAACTGTCACACACAAGCAACAATTCTTGCATAGTATGTGGTGGGTATTTGTCTCATATAAGTTTTATAATTATGTAAGAATTAAGATTTTTAAGATTTGTTTATAAATAGAGATTTTTTACATTTACTTTATTTTCATGAAAAAATCAAAAAATTTAAAAAAAAAATTAAGCCCAATGCATGCTAACTTCTCAACAGACTTTTCCGATTTTATGAAGAATAATTTTTTTTTTTAATAAGACATTATTTTCATTTTGTACTATAACTTTTAAAATTGTTTGAGTTGAGAAAAAAAATCAAATGAATTAAATTATAATGCCATATTTGTTCGCAAGTGACTACTACTACGCAATCATGGCTATGCCTCGTAGGCATGCATTTGGAAGAGCACATTTGAACTTCTAAACAATCATAAGGTCCAAATATCTCAATTCCCCTTTTCGAATGTGATTTTGCATGAATCATAGCTTTCCTTTCATTATTGACTTTAAATTGTCTTAAAATTAATTTTTTAATTTGTAACTTAAAATTTTAAAAAAATTATTTTTTAACCTTTAACTTTTACCTAATATATTTTTTGATTTTTTAACATTTTTTATAATATTTTTTAATTTTACTATTTTATATATAAAATTACACAAATTTCAATCAAACAATCATATTCTAATTTATTTAGGCCGAAGGCCAATCATGAAATTTCACATTGAACTTATTTGACTTTTTTGATAATTTAAAAGTGTTGGACTGTGTCTTGTATTCTACCGAACTCTTATTTTATTATATTATTTTTCTGTTTATATGTAATTGAGTTAGGGTTTGTATTAAAAGCCCATTAAAATTCTTTATGTATAAGATTTATAGTAATATAAACTGACTAGAATTCTTTAATGTTTCTACATGTGTGTCTATAAAAGAGAACACTAGTGGAATCATAGAAAGAATGTCGTGAGACAGAAAATTGATAGGGTAGTTGGTAGAGAGAAGTGAGACGGGTGCTGTATTTTTTCACATTCGACATAATGAAATTTTTTCTCTCTCGCTCGTGGACGTATGCCGGTGTGGGCTGAACAACGTAAATCTTTGGTGTGAATTATTTTCTATTTTTGTACATGATTTTGCTTCTGTTCGTGTTCAGGGATTGGTGTTTAAATCCCAACAAATAATATCACTTGTTGGGATTTAAACACAAATTTCTTGATTATTCACATTAGGCCACTTTGATTAGGTTTTTGTCATTTTCAAATACCGTAATGACCAATTCTAATACCAGAAGGACCTTTGCTTTCACAATGCCATCTCTGCAGTCACAAACTTCTTCACGAATGATCCAATCTTACTTTCATTTTTTTTTTGTGAATACAAAATAATTTTAATTTATGCGAATCAAAAATTAAAAAGTAATATCTTACTCCGATCAATCACCACAGTTTTGAATCATCCATCGTCGGCTCTAATACCACTTGTTAAGATTTAAACACAAATTCCTGAACGCGAACGGAAGCACACACCAAAAAAATATCACATTAGGATATACGTGGTTCGACACAACTTACTTACGTTCACGAGTGCGAAAGATAATCCACTATAACTGTAGAATATAAAATTTTAAGATAAAAAATACCCCAAAATTCAACACCCACAACCCGAGTCCTGAAACAAATCTCGTTTTTTCACTCGAAAGTTATTCCTGTGCTTCCGGTATTTTTTCATCTCTCCATACATCTCTATTCTCTTGATTTACTCTTCACCTAATAATTAGAGTTATAAGATTCTATTTATAGGCAAATTCTAAAAACCCTAACTCCCATATAATTATAAAACTCTACACATATTAGATTTTTTATAAATTCATAATTCTAGACCAGCCAAATACATGTAAATAAAATTCTAATTATACGGGTCCACATAATACAATACATACATCCAACAAAAAATCACTATTTTTCAAACCAAACGAACTTTTTGACTTTTTGATTTAAAGTGGCTTAAAGCTAAAAAATCGTTTTAAAGCCAAGTTACCAAACGAAAGCATAAAACTATGTGCTTGTTTGGGCTTTCTAAAATTGTTAATTTTTTTTGTTTTATTTAAAAGTTAGCTTTAAAGCTGACTTGTTTGGTATAGTGAAAAAATTTATCAATTTTTTAAAAAAATTTTTGTTTAATTTCACCATTAAAAATCAACTTTATTGTCAAAATAATGAAAATGTTTAAAATTATTTGAAACAATGCTGATTTAAAATAAAAAGTGAAGGCAATAGATATTTTGTAAAAATTAAAAAACCAATATAACCAATCTTCTAAGCATGAACCAACCCACGATTTTAATCTAAACGTGACAAGCACATATACTAATTATTATTATTTTAAATATGGACTCTGACATTAATTTTTACTTGCATAAATTAAATAGAAAACTAGTATAAAAAATATATATATAAATAATTACATTTTCTTGTATGGACTATGAGTACAAAAGCTAACAACTATGTGAAAGATATAACTAATAAAGTTATCTATTTTTATTATCTTAAAATCTTAGGTAAGTAGGTGATTAACGATATAACATGGCATCAAAATAGATAATAGATTCCGTGTTTAAATTTTACCATTTATCATATAATTAAAAAATATTTGCACATATACCAAGTTATACAAAAGCTTTCCAGTGATCATGTCCTGGATTACTCGTGTATCGGCTCAGTCTACTTACTGAGTAAGCAATGTCCGGCCTTG
>JAOTRH010000007.1:29296-104302 GCA_034768845.1 Heliamphora exappendiculata | reverse complement strand
CCCCCCCCCCCCCCCCCCCCCCCCCCCCCCCCCCCCCCCCCCCCCCCCCCCCCCCCCCCCCCACACCAGATAAAGGTTAAAGGAAGAATTTTTGAATGAGTTGGATGGCTTGCCTTCCCAAGTCTCTGGTGGATTGACCTAGAAAACCTGGGGCCATACCTGCCTACTGGCTGTTATTCCATTTTACGCTTGGAACTCCTCTAGAGTCCTACATTTGACAGTTGTTTAAATAAGCTATATTATATTTGAACCATAATTGATGCCCTAGATCTACCATAGTCTTCCCTGCATGCTAGAGGTGGTTGAACTTTTCTGCCAGACCAGGCCTTGCAAGCAGCAAAGGCTTATTGAAGTTAAAGTTGCATATGCGGATATGCTCTGTAATTTGTCATTACAGCCACACACTTGTGTGCAGTTTGTTTCTAGGCTACAAAGTTTCAGTACTTTTACATGTGGGATCAAGGGTATTATTGACCATAGCTTTTCTACGGATAAATGGTGCAGTCATCTTTCCTTGGTCGTGTATCAAGCCATTCTCTTCCATCATCTCACAAGAAAGGTGCAAGCACAGCTCGATCTTTCATTTTCGGACGGGATGACAGTAATAGCAGGAGTTCAATCTCAATGTCAGAGGATTCTTCTGATGCGGTAAGCTTTATCGAAAATCACAAGTAATGTTCCCTCCATTCCATATTTTTGTCCACTATTCCATTTAGGGATGTCCCGGAATTATGTCCATAATGAAGATCCATTATATCTAAACACTTAAGATTTTCCAATATTGCCCTTCAAATCATTGTAAATGCATCCAAATTTTGGGATAGTCTGAAAATTAATAGTCCACTCGTTTGCTGTAAGAGGAATAAATATGTTGCCTTTAACAAGTGGGGTTTTCTATTTTGGGCAAAAAGTATGGGACAGGAATATTAAATAAACTTCATACTTAATTACATTGTGTCATCTGAAGACAAAATAATAACTGTCGAATAGACATGCTGTTGCAGTATTCATCCTTGCAATTATTAACAAGGATGTTGAGGTTTACTGTTCTTGATCTTCTGTAACACTTGTTTCTTCTCTTTCTTGATAGTTATATTTTCTTTTCAAATGTGCAGATTCCAGGAGAAAATAGATCTTCAAGGACTGCTAAGGCTAAGTTCAGAAGCTCACAATCCAAATTCAGTACTCAAAGCACGATGGATTCTGCCGAAGCAGTTTCTGGTGCTTCACTTTTTGAGATATTGAAGCGATCTTCAATGCAGTCAAATGTCTGCCATCAGGATACTATGGTTGGCCTAACTCAAACTGTATTTGCCTCTTTCAAAATTCCAAAGAAGCCGACAAAGATTGAAGGACGGATCTAGTACGAGTTAAAGAACTCCACTGCATTCTCAGTGTTGGAAGTAATTCTTGGCCTTTTACATATTTTATGATGAGATTGGGTGCTTCAGATTAGTGTCAATTTTTGCTTTGCCAGTGTTCATGTTCTACACGCTGAACTGATTGAAGCAGACAGGTATTCATATAAGGCTGATCCTTATACATCTACTCTTGGAAATGCAAAAGTACAACTTGAATTTACTAATGATTGTCTTGCATATTATTATATGAATAAAACCTAACAGAAAGGCTAAATTTGATTCATTGACATCTTGTGCTTCCTATTTCTCAAAAAAGGAGGATAAGCAAATTGTAATATTCGTTGAGT
The DNA here is from genome assembly GCA_034768845.1 of Heliamphora exappendiculata. NCBI lineage: Eukaryota > Viridiplantae > Streptophyta > Magnoliopsida > Ericales > Sarraceniaceae > Heliamphora > Heliamphora exappendiculata. Next base: position 102,594 of record JAOTRH010000007.1, on the reverse strand, counting down.
TGTGTTTGGAATATCATTTCCTTTTTGAAATTTGGACATCTTTTTATGATTTTCTTTTTAATGTTTTGATCTAAACTTTGTACTTTTTTTATTCCTCTTCAGGCGAAACAATTTAAAAAGCATAAATTGTAGTTTATATTATTTTAATTTGTTGTCAATTTGATTTAACTTGCTTAATATATATATACACACACACAGTTATACAAATTTCTTAAAATTTATAATGAATAAATTAGAATATTTTTTATTTCAGTTGCTAGTGTTATATTTTGTAAATAGCTTTTTAGACAAGCATATTTTGTAAATGTTATTGTTAAAGATATTTAATTATTTAATAATAATATATTATTATTATTGAATAATTATTGATAATTTTAATTAATTTTTTTACTTAATGCGTTAAGTGTGTGTGTGTGTATATATTAAAAATAGTTATAATAGATTTTCTTATTTTAACTAATTTAAAAATAATAATTTTAAAATTTTAAAACATTTCAACTTGTTAAATCATGAATTAAAATTGTCAAAAAAAAAAACTCACTTAACTCATTAATTTTGAGAGTAAATAAGTTAACAGTGAGTTAAAAAAAATCACCCACCAAAATTAATTAGTTATAGCAAATTTCTTCAAACCCACCCAACCTAACTTTGCTCCACCGGTAGAAAATGTTCAGAGACATTTTATTGAGATTTAAAAAAAAAATATATATATAAAATACTTGACAGCTCCACCATCACAAATATAAGGGCTGTTTGGTCATTCTATTTTAATCATATCATCAACGCGTCGCTACCACAGACCACAAGTATAAACTTTGTCTGTAGTCAATCTCTTCTCATTATTACCGCAAAAGCTATCTCTCCACTCCTAAGTATTTTCGCCTGGAAAATCGATAGTTGATTTTTTTTTTCTTGACATGTTAAGTATATATATATACTTTAAAAATAATTATAATATATTTTCTTATTTTAACTAATTTTTAAAAAATAATTTAAAATTTTAAAAACATTAATTTTGAGAATAAATAAATTAATAGTGAGTTAAAAAAAATCTCCCACCAAAATCAATAAGTTAACAAGTATTTTTAAATTCACCTAATCCAACCTAACTCCCATTCACCGCTAGAAATGTTAGGAAACATTTTATTGAGATTTCAAAAAAAAAGTATGAATTACTTGATAGCTTTAGTATCATAGATATGTTTTGATTTTTAGCAATATATCGTTCTTACAAGTAATAATCATAAAACTCAACGGCCATATTTATTTTGAGAGACTGAAAATTGGGATATACCTCATTTTGGAATTATTTGTGTGAAGATAAATTATCCAGGCACTAGACAAATTCTCCGTTTGTTTTTGGTATTGAATTAGTATGTTATTCGGACTACATTAAGCTATTCCTATGTTTGATTAGCAGAATGAGAATAGGATAATTTCCTAAAATTACTTGGTTGCCCTTGAAACAAACAAGCTAATAAGAAACAAAATGAAGCTTTTTTTAAACCACAAAGCAAACATTTTTTTCCTGCAAACTTGTTGCCTAAATACTCTTCATAATTTTTTTAACAAAACAAAAGAGAAGGCATGAAACTCTCTTTTATATATATATATATATATATATATATATATAAACTGTTAAAAAGTAGAATATAGTGGGTTTGCCCTCCATTATCAGACCATTCAAGGTTTCGATTCAGCAATTGTTCTCCTCACTTGCTATTTTTTAATTTTTCTAATTATCAAATTACCATTGAGGTCTACAAAATTATTACGCTGTGAAGGATTTCGATGATTTCCGACTGTTTCACCCCTCCCATGGAACAGGTCTGTGAGCATAAATAGAAAATCACCAACATCTTTAATTCCCAGACTAATATAACCATTCCCTCCCCTGGGATTCAATAATCTAATGTTTGTGGTATAACGAATCCAGTCCGGATTGATAATCCTTTCCCACTTTTGAAACCCAAACATGGATAAAAAAACAAAGCTCGGGATTAGTTATCTAATCCGAAAGTTAAGCCAAAGAAACAAACAAGCCCTGCATCTAGTCAATCTCTTTCTTCTTATTACCACGAAAGTTGTCTGTGCTCCCTTGAGTATTTTCGCTTGGAAAATTGAGAATTTATTGCCCTAATTCACCGAACAGTTTCACTGATTTTTTAGTTGTCCTGTTAAGTATGTATGCATGTATGTATGTATGTATATATATATGTATATGTATGTATTAAAAACAGTATCCTGTCGAAGCACTATCCTGATAATGGGATATACTTTTGATCACAGCACTATCCTGATAATAGGATATACTTTTGATCACATAGAGAACATAGAGAGAGCACCTAATAACTTTTGGAAAAGTTCTTTGTCGCTTTGCGCCGCATTAAAAGGTGGAAAAAGAAAAGCATCTTTTTTTTTTTCGATAAAACGTATGTGACTTATTGAATAATAAGACAAAAGAGAGGCGGCTGACAGATAAACATTATGACGCACTTCTTATGAAGCTCGCAAATCATCTTATAAATCTAAACTTGTTTCATCTTTGTCTCCTTTTTAATATTTGATATAATAATTTAGTATTTTTATACATATTTTGATAGAATTCTTTTATATAATTTAAACTACCTAAAAAGCTTTGTAGTTGATTTTTATTTAATATTTTGTTAGAAAATTTTGTTGCAAATTCAATAAACCTATCAATAGGAATTATTGTTCCTTGATAGATATTATGACCTAAAAATCTTACTTTTGTTTGAAATAATTTCATTTTAGGAGTACTTAACACTAAACCATTATTTTTAATGATATTATAGAATTTTTGTAAATGTTTTATATGTTGAAAAATAGAAGAGAAAAATACTAATACATCATCTATATAGACAATACAGAATTGTATATAATCATTAAAAATATCATTTATAACCTTTTGGAATTCAGAATGAGCATTCTTGATGTCAAAAGGCATAACATTCCATTCATAGTGACCAAAAGATACTGTAAATGTTGTCTTATAATGATTTTTTTTATTAATTTAGATTTGTCAAAATCCTGATTTCATATCAAAATTTGAGAATAATTTTGCTTGATATAGACAATTTAATAAATTTTTTTTATTTGAGATTGGATATTTTATCCACTGTAATACTTTATTTAATGGTTTATAATTAATCACGAGTATTAGTGTACTTCATTCTAATTCAACATTTTTATTGACATAAAAGGTTACACATGACCAAGGTAATTGGCTTGGACGTATTAATTTTTTATTTAATAAATCTTGAATTTCTGTTCTACAATATTCAAGTTGTGTTTGATCCATTTGAAATGGTCTAACTTTTGTAGGAATATATCTTTCATTAAAATTTGGTTCATAGGGAAGTGTGACAATATGCTGTTTTCTATGCCAAAAGGCGTGAGGAAAATTGGAGCATATGTTGTTTTTTAAATAAAATTTTAAATTTTTTAATTTTTTGTTGTATCTCAAATTGTTGTATTTGTTGTTCAATATGAGCATATGTTAATTTTTCTTGTAGATAATGTATTTATTTTTGTTTAAAAATTAAATTAAATTTTAATTTTTGTAAAGAATGAGATTGAGGAGAAAATATAAAGGAAAAAATTATTTCTTCTGTTTTTATTAGTTTTGTTGATATTCTTTGACGTGTTACATTAAATGGAGCAATTATTGTTAAAAATAATATTCCTAATATCATATGTTGGGCAAGATCTTTTACTAAAACAAAGTTTGTTTGTAAATATATACATTGATTACAAATATAAGTATTAGATAATTTATAATTGATATTCATTGTACTATCATCTGTTGTGTGTAAATTTTGTTTAGTTTTTTAAAAATATTTTGTGTGAATTAATCCTTCGCGGATATAGTTAAGATCAGTACCAGAATCAACTAAAGCTAATGCTTCAACTATAAATTCTTCATGGATAACTAAATGAATTTTAATATATCATTTTTGAAATATTAGTTGATTTAACATAGAAAAATTAGTGTCATTTAATTGGAGATTTGAATTTTTTGGTTCTTCAATTATAATTCTTTTTTTTTATTTATTATTTTTTGTGTTTTTAGGTTTTACATTATTTGATTGTGATTCAGTAGTAAAATTCATTGGTTCTCTTTTCTCTTTATCAACTTCTAATTGATTAATTCTTTGTTGTAAATTTTTTACTTCTTATTTTAATTGATTGAGTTCCTGATACATATCAGATACAGTGGGTATTTATTTAGGTTGTTGTTCTAATCTTTTTAAAATATTTTTAAAATCAACATTTTGATTACATTTTTTTAAGACATGGCTTTTTTCAATATGATCTGTCATTACATTTAAATATTGTAAAACTATTTTAGATATTAATTCTTGATCATCTATTTGATTTAGCATATCAAGAATATCTTGTTCTGGTTTACATAACCAGGCCCAATACAAAATCTGGATCTTAAATTAATATAATCTTCTAAATAATTAAGAAAGTAAATTAAAGAAGCACATAATAAAAGATTTTATTTAACATTATGAAAAAAAAATTTACAATCTTTCGATATCGGACTGAATTCATATGAACTCTATTTAGCACAATAGAAAGAGGGAAGTCTAAAGACTGAGATTTTTCCCCAAAATCACTATGAGGAAACAACCCTTCCTCGATAGGTTTGGATAGACTGGACACGAACTTGAACGTAAATTACATTACAGAGAAGGAATAGGAAAATGACATAATGATGATACTTTTACAAAAGATTATTCTTTTATAATTAAAAATAGTATTCTGTCGGGGCACTATCCTGATAATGGGATACACTTTTGATCACATGAAGAACATAGAGAGAGCACTGAATAACATTTGAAAAAGTTTTTTGTCGTTTTGTGCAGCGTTGAAAGGCGGAAAAGGAAGAGCATCTTCTTTTCTGTCGATAAAGCATCTGTGGCTTATTGGATAATAGGACAAAAGAGAGGAGGCTGGCAGATAAACATTATGACGCATTAGATTCTTTCGATAAAATTACATATGATGGATGTACAAAACCATTTATTCTCTTGATAAATTAATAATAAAAATAGATTAATAAGAGCTTTAAATAGTCACAAGGACTGTGTATCAAAATTTACTCCAAAGTAGTCATCCTCATTTTTAGAAAGGATTTTTCCTGGTTCATCAAATTTTCAATTTTATCAATGTCAATATCTCCGCTATTAAATCTAAAGCCTTTTCTAAAAATCTTTCTTTGATCTCTTTAAAAGATGCTTTAAAAAATGCACTCCTTAAAGAATTAAATACTCAACTTGATTCAGATGATCTCCTTAGAGATTTACTTTCTAAACTAAGAAGTCCTCAACTTGATTCTTGTGACTGTTTAATAAATAATAAATGTTACTAAAAATGAAAAGAGCTTAAAAAATATAATAATTTAATCAAATGTTGACAAAATTTTTATTAAATATATAAAAAAAAGTCAATAAGCCCCGATTTGGCATCTTTAAAAAGTTAGTTTTTTTTTAATTTTAAAAGTTAGTTGGTTTTTAAGTTAGGCTGTTTGGTATCTCTATGAATTTTTTTTTTCTGACAAAAAAAGTCTATATGCATTCTATACGTTTTAACTTATTTTTTGAAATGCAATAAAATAACTATTGACAATTCTTATACAATATTTTGAGTTTTTGAGTTACTCAATCAAATTACAAATCACTTCTAACAATACTTTATTAGATAAGTATTCAAAATGTGACAGTATTGACGAATTTAAATAGTTTCTCTTCAAAGCATATTAAATAGAAAAAAAGTTCAGAAGCTCAATTCATGTGACACAAGAATTGTCAATAATTATTTTATTTTATTTTATAAAATAAGTTAGAGTGTATAGATTTTTTTGCTCAGAACAAAAATTAGTATACTTTATAGAGATACCAAATAATCTTCACTTAAAAATTAACTTTAAAAAAAGTTAACTTTTTATAGATGCTAAATCGGAGTTTACTAACTTTATTTATAAAAAAATTTAAAGATTAATTATTTTTTTAAACCTCAGAAAAAATTAAGTCCCACAACTTTTAATTTAAGAAATTTAATCTTATCAAATTTGAAATAATTATATTATGTCTAATTTGTTATATTTAAAAATTAATTATTTTCGTTTTGGATAAATAAAAAAAATTAAGTGATATATTTATCAAGCCATCATAACTGTTTGGAATGAGAAGTGATACATTTTTATTTAATTAATAACTCAGTTTTATGAACCGATAATTGTATCACTTATCACATGTAACTAAAATTATAAAAAAATTTTATTACGAAATTAAAACTCTATTGTCAGTTGATAATAAGATTTATACTAAAACTACTTTTATTTATATTTAATAAAAAATTTGTCAATATTTGATTAAATTATTATATTTTTTAGACTCTTATTATTTTTAATAAAATTTATTATTTTTTTAATTTTATTATTAGGATGAGCCTAAAGTAAAAAAAAATTAATAAAAAATTACAAATCAAAACCAAAGTAATGCAAAGTTTCTAATTTCCAAACAAATGCAAGACCACAAGAGGTATGCGGTGCCGGTGTGAGTTGGCGGTGTACATAGCTTTATTGTCTTATTTTTATCATATATATTGGCTTTTAGCAACTGTCGCTGCCACACACAACAGATATAAAGTTTTATCTATAGTCAATCTTTTTCCCTTATTACCAGGAAAACTGTCTTTCCTCCCTGAGTATTTTCGCCTGTAAAATCGAGCATTTCTTGCCCTAATTCACCGGACAATCCTCCTTTCTCTCACTTTTACCAAGAGTCACTGGTCAAATTAAAAAGAAAAAAAATTAAAATAAATTATATTTAATATTTTGTATTTAAAGATAATAATATTTATACTTTTTTTTTATTTTTTTAAAATATTATTATATTTTTTTATATTTTTATTTTTATAATACTTAATTTCAATAAAAAAAAAAGTGTCATTATTACCCTAAAATAACTGTAAGTGTAATTTACCAAAAAAAAAAAAAAATCAATAATTCTCCTACTGACCTCCAAATCTCTGCAATTCCACCAAATCTTCCGCACGAAATCCACTCCAATTCAACCATCCATCATCAAGATCCCGACGCCCAAGCTGGAATCAATGGTCGAACACCTCTGAACTCGGACGCTCGGAGCATCTTCAATGGCGAGTCGTCACAAAGGCAAGTCTTTTGCGATCTGTTTGCTTTTCCTTTATGTTTTCCCGCTCATTTCTAGGGTTTTTGCTACTTCGGACTTTGTTTCCGTCGAGAACGAGGATGTCGATCGTAACGTTGATGCTTTCCGTGTGTTGAATCGACACCAAATTCAGTTAGAAAAGCTTGAAGAGATAGTGAGAAACCTCCGTGAGCTGGTATCTAGGTTAGATTCGCGGTTATCGGAGACCCCCAAGGCAGGACTTTCTTTAGATGAAAAGGTTGAAGTCCATGCGAGGAAGTACGATCACGGTCTTCCGACTGATAAAATTGAAGATGAGTTTGGGTTAGATAGTAAGGCTCGAGATGGAGAAAGAGGGAGGACCGTGTCGGTTACGAAGTACAGTCCATTTTGGTCGGAGAGGTTTCAGTCTGTGTCGGCTGTGAGACTTGATTCTGATGCTACGTGCATTCATGTGTTGCCATTTAGGGATTATGAAGGATTGAGTAAGTATTTTGCTGTTGGGGATGATCGGGGAAGATTGTTTGTGTTTTTGCGGAATGGGGATGTTTTAGCCGAGTTTAACACGTTATTGGATTCGCCAATCACTGCCATGTTGTCTTACTTGTCTGTCTATAAGAATGAGAGTGTTGTGGTCACGGGGCATAGTAATGGCTTGATTTTGGTGCATAGGGTTTGGGAGTCTTCAAATGGAGAGGACTGGGCCTCAATTTCTATGGCAAATGTTGGGAGATCGGAAATTGGGGAAGGTGGGTCGCCGATAACTTTGTTAGAAGTGCATCATGTTGGGAGGATGAGGTATATTTTGTCTGTGGATGTTAGCGGAAAAATTAGGGTATTCAGGGAGAATGGAAGTGTCTATGGTTTTGCTGTGCCGACTAGTAGACCGCTTGCATTTTTGAAGCAACGGCTCTTATTTCTGACGGAAACTGGTGCAGGATCACTTGATTTGAGGACCATGAAAGTTAGGGAGTCTGAATGCGAGGGGTTGAACCATTCTTCTGCAGACTGTTATGTTTTTGATGCCACAGAAAGATCCAAAGCTTACGGGTTCACGTCAGAGGGTGATTTGATCCATGTGTTATTGCTGGGTGATATAATGAACTTCAAGTGCAGGGTTAGGTCTAAGAGGAAGTTTGACATGGATAAGCCTCTTGCCTTCCAGGCAATTAAGGGGTATTTGCTTGTTGTTAACCAAGAGAAGGTGCTTGTGTATAATGTGTCATCTCAGCATTATGCTAGGGCTGGGGGTCCCCGGCTTCTTTTCTCTGCTGGTCTTGATGATATTAGATCATCATTTCTTAAATATCAATCAATGGATCCAGATGCCCAAAAAAGAACGGAGATGCGATTGCTTGCCAGTGACTCTGACAAGCTTGTTGTTCTTGGTCTTGGAGGTGGGCATGTGCGGATGTATCGCTCCAACCTTCCTGTTTTTAAAGGGGAATCCAATACAATTCTATGGACAAGTCCAGTATTTTTGTTCATTCTTTTCCTCTTTGGAGCATGGCAATTTTTTGCCAAAAAGAAGGAAGCACTTACATCGTGGGGCCCCGATGATCCTTTTAGTTCCACATCTATTACCAATGGAGCTCCATTAGGTCCTGGCTCTGGTGACAGATCTTTCGCAGATTCTTCTTCAAGAGGTGGTGATATTATGGATTTGAGAGGTGGTGGTCTAAGAGGTCCATCTAGGAGGTATGTCTCTCCATCCCGATATTCTGGTGGATCAGCCAGTTCCTTTAGGCCTAGTTCTGCAGATACAAACTCTAGACCTTCTTCTGTTGATCCCAATTTTAGGACACCCTCTGAGCTGAAATTTAGGGGGTCGAATCTAGAACCTTCAGGTTTTCAGAAAAGACGGGAGAGTTTGTTTGCGAACAGTCAAGTTGGGGATGATAGCAGTTGACCCTTAAAATCAATTGCATGAATCGTTACACGTTGAGTTAGTGTTCTTTTGAAATTTCACCGTTAAACCGTTCTGTTTGCACTAGTGGGCTATTTTAGGCCTGCCAAGGCTGTTAACTTTGTAACTTTAGGCATATGAGAAAGAAATAATGAAGAGGTCGAATTCTATCCCCTATATGGTTGTGTATCCTTTAATAACTGCATGCTATAATATTGTCATAATATTGTCTGGAGGGGAACTCGGGACATCCTCTTCTCTTCTACAAAATCACGAAACTGAAGAAATTGCAAGAATTGGGCACCGGTTGTGACCTTCCCTTGTGTTGATTCTACTTTTAATGTACATTTTATTTTCTACCAAATGGTTGCTGTATGTACTGACTACAAGTTCTATGAAATGTGACAATTGATTAAGATATGAATGATAAACAACACACGGGCATGTTCTGTTCTGGGCCGTCCCTGTTTTTTTCTCATTTTTTCCATCTCAAATGTATCGCAATCTCGTTTTCCTGTTATTTTGATGCTTACACAAACCTTAATTACTCCAAAAAAAAAAAAATCTCGTTTCCCTCCCCTCCCCCGCCCCCTTTTTTTTTTTTCTATTTCCCTTTCTGTCATTCTCCCACCATATCTCCTCTCCGTTGTAGTTAGTCATTTTCGATTATCTTTCACTTATGTTTTATAGCTCAATGTTTTGTTGAAATGGCTGAACTTGAATACAAACTGACCCAAACATACCAAAAGATTAAAGGAGGCAGTTGGCTATTGTAGTTCAGATGATCATTGATGTTTTCTGTTATTGGAATATGGCATTTTAAAAGGTGAATAGGATATTTCCATCTTCAGCCTGTGCGTGTTATTTTGATTTGTCTGGCTCACATTAACAAGGATTGTGTTTATTCATTCAAAATTTTTGCATGCGATTTGATTGAAGACTATTTGCTTTTAGTTTTCCTTGTTTATCGTTTACTGATTTTGTTGATTATATTTGCATCCTAAACTGACTGGTTTTTTTTTTTTTTTTCTTTTTCCGTCACTAATTTCCTTTATGTTATGCTAAAGGCCAGAGAGGTGATGCTTATGTTCCACTGTCCCATCGTCTCTCTTCTTTCTTGTAGTTCATCGTTTTTTCTTATCTTTCAGTTATGTTTAAAATTTTAGTTCAATATTTCTTGGAAATGACAACACTTAAAACCGATAATTTTATACCGGTATGGAGTTATTTCAACTTTAATTTGTTAATTATTTTTATTTTATTTTTTGAATATATTTTTATAATTAAATCTATTTATTGCGTAAAGCTTGCTCAGTTTATTATTTATATTAAAAGTTAAAGTAATTTGACATCGATGGTTTTGTAAAAAGTTTGGAATCCTTTTCATTGAAGAAAGGTATGATAGCATCGTAACAAACTGTGCTAGCTTTTCAGAATGCACGGATCTAAATATGTTTGCGAATCTATTGGGCCGCACAACAGTGGCACCCCGGATCAACAAACCATAGCAACCAATCAAATGATTGTTTTCTGTTATTGGAGTATTAGGCTCTATTGTCAACTAGTTTAAAATTTTAATTTTTTATATTTTAATTAAAAAATTAAATTTAGTTTAAAGTATATTGTTTGATAATTTAATTTTTAAGTTAATTTTTTAAAGTTGATTATTTGGGTAATAGTTAGTTTTTTTTTGCTTTTTGTTCAAAATGAACAATTTTATCTTTTTATATATTTAATATTTAACAATTATATGTAATTGGTAGTGGTAGTAAATAAATTATAAATAAAAGGTACTGTTGTATTTTAAAAGTGTTAGAAATTTAAATAGAATATTTTAAGAGTTGATATTTTGATTTAATTTTTTAATTTGTTGACTTTTTTGCCAAACGACTAATTTTTGACTTTTTAAACTTTTTTTAACTAAAAAATTAAAAAGTCAAGCTATCATAGGTTAAAATTTTTGAATTTCACTATTTTGCAAAACAGTAATGCTACATACGTACAGAAACACTGGTCACGGATTTAGACACAAATGTCGATATTTCTTTCATTGAGAAATTTATCAAATTTCGGGTAGTTATTTTTTGGGGGGTCAAAAAGAAGAATTCTATTATTGTATTTTATTGTTTATTTTGGTTCATAAGTGAGGCCTCACATGCATTATGATTATACATACCATGGAGTTTCAGATCGCCATCAAATAGCTGGAATAAAACAGTAACCAAGAAGAACGAGCAATTAAGAAAACAACTAATCTAAGAAAATGAAAATATGCCAAAAAACACAAAGAGGGGGAGGAAACTCTAGGTAATCAATGGTTCCCGCATTCTATCATCATAGGCCATGTTTGGAGTTAACGAGGAGATTCGGATTGGATTAATTGTTCCAAGTATATTTTTATGTTATATTTTTTTTATTAAATTTGTGTCTGAATTCATTATCAGAATTAGACTCGGCATTCCATGTATTTTTATGGTTTGTTTATTTATTAAACATGGCCATAGATCATTCTTCATGCAATCTTCTCAGCCTCGAAAGAAGATTCAGCTTAAGGCCCCATTTGGAATAATTGCTTATTTGATTTATTTTTATTTTTAGTGAATTTTTTTATTATTTATTTAAATTATTATATATTTTTTAATTCATTTCATCGAGATGAGCCGAAAAAATAAAAAAATTGATCAAAATATATGAAAATATGTTTACTAAAGACAAAAAAAGCAAAACAACTTCATAAATTAAATTTTATATTGTTTATTTTTGTCTTTTAGAGAATTTTTTAAAAAACTTTTTGATCAGAATTTTATATTTTTTTTTAGTTCATCTCATTTAGACAATTTTAAAAAGTAAAAATTTTTAGTCAAAATATGAGAAAAAAAATAAGAAAAATAAAAAAAGTAAAATTTACAAAATTTAATCCAAACATGGCGCAAGTGTTACACACCAAGAATATTACGAAAAAAGTCTAGCATGTTTTTAAATTTTAATTAATTTTTTTATTAATATGATAAAATCTAGCATGCTAAATATTAACAAAACAAACAATATAAGCACAAAGAGCAATTTTATTCATGTTCATGTTGAGTTTGAACATGTCATCAATGGCATATTCATTTTTCACAAATATTTCATTAAAGAAATATTATGAGAAAAGATTTTTTTTTTTCAATTTTGGAGTGTAGGGATTTTTTTAATCCGGAGCCTAACAATCAAAATTTCTAAACAGAACTCTTTTGATTTGTGTCGGAGTGATTTTGAAGTCTTTTCAAGTGGGAGGCAATTTATTAATGAGCACCATAACCTAAAACAATTCATCAATAGACATATCTTTAGAAATAATTTTATATGCAATTTTTTGAAGGGCTGGGCTACCACGGATTTATGGTCATCCATTTAAAATTTGAAATTTTAACTAATAGTATATTTCTTAGACTCTGCCTCTTTAGTGTTGTATTTTTTCTAAAGTGCATCCCAAACATTTTTGAATGCATCCAAAGAGGAGTAATAATCATAAAGGTCATTGGTCATGGCATTTAAAATGAAATTTTTGTAGAAAAAATCTTGTTCCGACTATTTTGAAATCTCATCTTGATTTTGGGCGTGAGTGGGTCAGCAATAATGAATTTTCTAGAAACACAGTATGTGGCCAGCTCTTGTGTAGGGAGATAAAAGTATATTTTTTGTTTTCAACGTTTAAAATGCAATCCTTCATGTTAGTATTAATTTATGGAAAGTTACAAAAATTTGTCAGATTAAAATGGTATTAAATATTTCAGAATTAAAACAAAACTAATAATTTGGTTTCAATTACAGAATTATATTGTAAATTATAGTAAATAAATTACTATTAAAAACAGAAGAAAAGAAAATACAGAATGTTAAAAAAAATATTTTCTGTATGCAATAGCTAACCGAGAACAAAAATGGAAGAGCATAATTAAACAGAAGACTGTGTTAAAAAGAAAACTGAAAAAACAGTACACTAACCGTAAAATCAGAACAATATGTTATGTTACTGATATAAGATATAACAAAAAAAAACTGTAAACTATATCGAACAGAAGTAAGCAGAACAGAACCGGAAAAAATGCAAGCTTACAGAACAAATATTGGGATTGAGTCCAACGTTTAACGGTGCGTCCTTAAGACAGAATACGTCCCCGCCTCGGTGCTTTACGGTGGATTAAGCATTTTCTTCAAGGATAAAACGATCCCCGTGTACAGAAGAAGCACGACAATCTGTACACACAGCGAACCTCGGTGTGTTGGAACTTTCTCGAAAATACTGACGAGGGAATGCAAAAGAAGCAGCAGAGTTTCGGCAACGGAGAGTTAGAAAAATCGGACACTTCAAATGGGTGCTTGGATAGCCTATTTATAGGCATTTGAAGGTAACGGTTCGGTTTAAACCGAACTGACACGGCACCGGTTCGGTCTGTCCCAACATACGCGAACCATAAACGGCACTGGTTCAATCTTTCTCAACAGACGCGAATCGAACCCGACTCCAACGGTCTCGAATCGCCAACGGCTCGCTATAACGGTAACGACACATTTTAAAATTTAAATAATATAAAATTTAAATTCGAAACTCACTATTTTTTCAACAATCCCCCACATGAATGGAATTTGACGGAAAAGAAGATGCAACAAGATGCAGACACTGAGAAAGTTCAATAAGAAAAATTCTGCATAGGATAGGTAGATTTTGGTTTTGAACCTCCCTTGTGAAAAACTATCGGACTTACTAGCTAATCAATGGACGCGATGCCTTGAACTGTTCAGCTGTTTGTGTAAACCAAGACAATAGAGTTCACACATAATTTTTCTAAACACAGCCTGGTTCTCACGGTTCTGCCCATTTTGGCCATGGGTAAATCCTGATTTCATGAGTGCTGTTAAAGAATGTAGCCTTAGCATTTTCACAGAAGTGGCCCCTTCTCACTCATATAGGTGATTCTTATTAAGAGTATCCTGCTATACTCTACTTGAATTTCAAGGTATAAGAACCATTAAAAGCACAATTTAACCTGATAACGCTACAGGTATCACTGTACTATTATAGGAATGGGTAGGAGATTTTATCTTCACAGTGAAGGTACCGAGTCACACACAATTCGCTTGTCCTTTTGAACCTAGATCTTGGAATTTTTCGTCAGCTAGATTGGGTTGCCATTGAGGCGACTCTTAGTTCATAGGCTGTAAGCCCATTTCCCTCGATAATTGACTAATTTTCTTTTCACTTAAGCCTTTAGTTAACGAATCCGCTATATTGTCTTTGGATTTTATATATTTAATGAAAATTATTCCATTCGAAAGCAAGTGTTTTACGGTATTGTGTCTGCGACGTATATGTCTAGACTTACCGTTATAGATATTATTCTGTGCCTTAGCCATTGCTGATTGACAATTGCAATGTATGCAGATGGCTAGCACAGGTTTAGGCAACATCGAGATATCTTCTAAAAATTGACGAAGCCACTTAGCTTCCTCTCCAGCTTTGTCTAAAGCTATAAACTCAGACTCCATTGTGGACCTCGCTATACACGTCTGTTTAGACGAATTCCATGACACAGCTGTTCCACCCAAAGTAAATATATATCCACTCGTGAATTTTGAGTCATTAGTATCAGATATCCAATTAGCATCACTGTACCCTTCCAGTACAGTTGGATATCTAGTGTAGTACAATCCATAGTTTTGGGTGTATCTCAAATATCTTAGTACCCTTATGATTGCCTATCAATGGTCAGCCCCAGGGTTACTAGTATATCTGCTCAATTTGCTCACAGCATATGCCAAGTCGGGTCTTGTACAATTCATTAAGTACATGAGACTCCCAATGAAACGAGAATATTCCAATTGTGATATGCATTTATCTGTTTTCTTAGACAAATATAGATTTATATCTACAGGTGTCCTTGCAATGCGGGTATCACCTTTATCAAAATTTTCAAGAATTTTCCCAACATAATGGGACTGAGATAAGGCATATCCATAAGATGTTTTAGTGATTTTCATCCACAATATAACATCTGCTATTCCTATATCCTTCATGTCAAACCTCTTGTTAAACATATTCTTAGTAGTTTTAATCATAAAATTATTACTACCCAAGATTAGTATGCCATCGACATATAAACAAACAATGACATAACCTCTCTTAGTGTCTTTCACATAGACACATTTGTCACACTCATTTATTCTAAAATCATTTGACAACATTACACTGTCAAAATTTTTATGCAATTGTTTAGGTGCTTGTTTTAATCCGTAAAGAGACTTAACAAGCTTACAATCCTTCTTCTCTTGTCCTTGAGCTATAAAATCTTCTGGTTGTTTCATGTAGATTTCTTCATGTAAATCTCTATTTAAGAAAGCTGTCTTAACATCCATTTGATGTATTTCTAAATCAAACAATGTTGCAATAGAAATCAACATCCTAATAGAATTTATTCAGGTCACAGGAGAATAAGTATCAAAATAGTCCACCCATTCAGTTTGTCTGTATCCCTTAACTACAAGTCTCGTATTGTATTTCTCAATTGATCCATTTGCTCTCATTTTTCTTTTGAATATCCATTTATATCCAAGAGGTTTACAACCAGGTGGAAGATCCACCAGTTCCCAAGTATGATTTTGCAAGATAGATGCAATTTCACTATTGATTGTCTCTTTCCACAAAGATGCATCTGGGGAGGACATTACAACCTTAAAAGTTTGAGACTCATTTTCTAACAAAAATGTTAGAAAATCTGGACCAAAAGATTTGAATGTTCTAGCTCGTTTACTACGTCTAGGTACATCATCATCTCTCAATCCTTGATCCCCATTTTTCACATGATTACTGCCTACTGCAGTTTCGTAAATTCTTTTGAAAGAACTTATCTCTTGTGTAGATTTGCTCGAAAATACATGTTTAAAGAACGATGCATTTCTAGATTCAATTACTGTGTTCACTTGAATCTCAGAATTATTACTTTTGTGTACTAGAAACTGATATCCACTACTGTTATTTGCATATCCTATAAATATACAATCAACAGTTTTTGGTCCAATCTTGATCTATTTAGGATCTGAAACCGCTACCTTAGCTAAACACCCCACACTCTTAAGAATTTATAGGAAGGCTTTCGACCATTTCGTAATTCATACGGAGTTTTGTTCGTTTTCTTATGGAGTATTTTGTTGAGAATGTAATTGGCAGAAAGTATCGCTTTTCCCCACAAGTTCTGAGGTAATCCATAACTAACGAGTAAAGCATTCATCATTTCTTTTAAAGTCCTGTTTTTTCGTTCAGTAACTCCGTTTTGCTGTGGAGTATAGGGAGCTATGGTTTGATGGATAATTTCATATTGTGAACAGAATTCACCGAAATGTGATTCATATTCACCTCCCCTATCACTCATTAAGGTTTTAATCTTTCTGCCAAGTTGGTTCTCAACCTCTGTTTTATACATTATAAAACTTTCTAAGACTTCATCTTTACTCCTTAGCAAATACACATAACAATACCTAGTACAATCATCTATAAAAGTGATAAAGTACTTTTTGTCTACTCGTGTTTGAACAAATTTCAAATCACATATATCACTGTGGATTAAACCAAGAGGCTCGGTACTTCTTTCCACAAACTGAAAAGGCGCTTTAGCTAACTTAGCTTCTACACAAGTTTCTCATTTATGATTTGAGTCAATTTCAAATTTAGATAAATAATCCATGTTAATTAATCTACGCAACGATTCAAAATTAACATGTCCTAATCTACCATGCCACACATAAGAAGACTCAAGCATATAAGCAGAAGATGTAGTAGTTTTATTAATAGTTTTTGGGATCACAGTCATTACATTAACCTTAAATAAGCCATCTGACAAGTAACCATTCCTCACAAACATGCCATATTTTGTCAGTACAAACTTATTAGACACAAAGACTAGCCTGAATCTATTTTTGCTCAACAAAGATCCTGACACTAAATTCTTTTGAATTTCTGGCACATGCAGGACATTGGTGAGGGTCAGCTCCTTTCCGGAGGTCATCTTCAGTACAACCTTTCCTTGTCCTTCCACATTTGTAGTAGAAGAGTTCACCATAAACAGTTGTTCTCCACTTGTCACTTCTTGATAAGTGGAGAACATTTTCTGATCTGCACACACATGTTGGGTTGCACTAGTATCCACCTCTCACTCTCTTGGGTTGGATCCAACCATGTTGACATCGGATACCACTGCTGCCAGGTTCATCTTAGACACATCAGATGAGAGGTTCTCAATTTCAACAACATTTTCCTGAGAATGCTTCTGCCTCTTCGAAGCATTTCCCTGGTCCTTGCGGCTACGACAGTCTTTTGCCTGATGGCCCGGCTTGTCACACACGAAGCACCTGCCCTTGAACTTCTTAGAATCACCACCCTTGGCCTTCTGGTTGTGATTCTTTCGTTTCTTCCCTTTTTAGGCTTGTTCCACCACATTAGCCTTCGCCTTGAACTGGAACCCCTGTGATCCCTTCTTCTCGGCAATGCGATTATCCTCCTCAATCTTGAGCTTGACAATCAGGTCTTCAAGCTTCATTTTCTTCCGCTTGTGCTTCGGATAGTTCTTGAAATTACTCCAAGACGGTGGCAGCTTTTCAATTATAGCAGCCACTTAAAAGGACTCACTTAGTGTCATGCTCTCGGCATGAATCTCATGCAGAATCAGTTGAAACTCTTGGACCTGGCTGATGACGGTCTTCGAATCCACCATAAGAAATTCAAGGAATCTGCCAACGATAAATTTCTTCATTCTGGCATCTTTCGTCTTGTACTTTATGTCAAGTGAATCTTACAGTAGCTTTGCCATTTTAAGCGGACTGTACACGTTATACAACGTGTTGTCCAGACCATTCAGGACGTAGTTGCGGCATAAGAAGTAAGCATACCGCCATGCATCGACAGTAGCCACAACCTGCCTGTCGCCCTCGTTCTCAGATAACGATGGAGCATCCTCATGGAAGAACCGCGCCAGATTCAGCGTCGTGAGATAGAACAGCATCTTTTGCTGCCATTTCTTAAAATCTGTCCCATTAAACTTTTTCGATTTCTCCCAGTGGCTCAGAGAAATCGTAGCGAAATCGAGGCCAAAATAGATGCCGGAATCGTGGTTGAAACAAAAGCCACCACAGGGGTAGAAGCAGTAGGGGTAGGGTCCATTCTGTTGTTGATTTCGATTGCCATAACTGTTAAAACCGAAGTAATACCGTAACAAAATCCAAGAATAAGTTTATAAAACTTATACACAGTAATTTATTAAAATAATAATTTAAAACAATAAATTACAATACTGTTTCTCAAGATTAACCTCAATAGAATTTATAAATTCCAGAATTAAACTTTAAATAGTAAAATCAAATACTGTATCTCGAGTTTAACAAATCAATATATATATTAAAGCACGATGTAATCTAAATACCAACAGGTATAAATCCAAAAATATAAAATAAAATAATCTGTCTTAAGTTGTTAGTATTTGTTGACTCCCTAATTTGACCCCACCCAATCTTAGGTGGACCCGATGATGAAAACAGGTGGAACAAGTGCTTCAGTTCGATCCTCGAAAAGTGATCCAAGCTTGGAATTTGAACTTTAACCATAAAAAGCCTTCAAAATCAATAACTTATTGTCCAAGCAATTCCCAAACATGGAGACCGCCAATTCCATTGTGGCGACCGTCAATAGAACCTTGTGGAACCTTTTCCTATGTGGAACCTTTTCCTATGTGGAACCTTTTCCTATGTGGAACCTTTTCCTACATGGCGACCGCCAACTTAAACGTGGCGACCGCCAACTCATATTGTGGCGGCCGCCAACTCCAAATGACCTGACGTGTCTAAAAACGTGGCAGCATCCCATTTGTTGAAGAATTCTATAAATACCGTACCCCAGCGTACGTTTTCAGTATGAATTTTGAGTGAGAGAGACTCTGCCGATATACCGAGCGATTCCAAGGCCCGATGCTGAAACCCTGCCGACATATCGAGTCCCGAATCTCCAATACCTACATTGAAGCTTACATTTCTTGGATTACCACCCGAGAATTGGACAATTGGAGTTCATTCTACTAACTTGAGGAATTCTCGGCAACCTAGGTACCTCGTTTGGATCCCCGGTCCTTCTAACTCCACTTTCTACCTCTTTGGAGTGGTCGGGTTTAATTTGGTCAATTCATTTTAATTACGTTCTCGCATCATTTATGTAGTTGTTATATTCTTACATTATTTTAAATTCTAATTTTAATTTGCTTAGCCTACTCGATTCGTTACTTACCTTCATTATTAAGCTTATTATCAATTATTAAATCATTAAATAGTGCTAATATTTGTTTTAACAATTACAACTTATCAATATTGTTAATTGTTGTAATTTAAGCACTTGCTTGATAAATTGTTATAATAGTCAATATTATACCCATTTAATTTGAAAGTCTCATTTCTTTTCAATTTCTTTTTCTTATGTTAATTCAACGTTCTACCACTTTATTTCCTTTCTTTAGTGTTCTACCATTTGATTTTTTTTATTTAATCTAGACTTTTATTTCCATAGCATTCTATTCCATTTTCTTGTAATGTAATTTATTGTTAATATTTTATTTATTTTCTCTTAACTTGATGTTCCATTTCTAGTTAGTACATTTTTTTTTTAGTACTTATCTTATTCTTATTTTATTTTATTAAACCTAAAAAATTACAAAAGGTTTTTAAGTTAATTTTTACTTTTAAATAGCATCCAATTTTCTTTTCTCATAGTAGTTAAAACTCAATTATCCTTTTTATATCACTTCTCTATTTTATTTTCTCTTCTTTTCCTTTAATTCTCTTTTTATAAATATAAAATGTTAATAATCAAAATTTTCTTTTATTTTTCAAAATTTTCCTTTGTTAATTTAATATTTCTTCTACAGTATTTTCTCTTTCCTATTTTTTTATTAACTACAAAAAGTACAAAATCATAAAAATATCTTTTAATAATTTCTTTTGTATGTATCTATCATTTTCTACCTAATTTATCTTCTTATCTAGTTTGTTTTGGTATTTATTTTGATCATTTTTATTAAAATCATACCTTTTAGCTTATTTTTTTTATTTATAATTCATGTTTAGATAATTTTAACAATTTTGGCATTTTATTCCTTTAACCAAATCATGTTAATTTAGATTGCTTAAACAATATTGTATGTGGGATTGTTTCATGTATTCTTTAGTTAGAAATTGCGTGCCTTAAGACTTAGAATTTTTTTTTTGACATTTATTTATTTTGGAGTGTTATGTACATATCTTATGTATTTTTTATACTTAATTTTGAATGTTCTCTCTTTACCTCTATTTTCTTTATTTGCATGCATTTGAGAAATTCTATTAAAGAACTAATGATGATTAGTAGATGCCAACATTACAGTTGGGTGAAAGGGGTGCCTAACACCTTTCCTGATTCGTACCTTAAGCCCCCGTACCCTCTTTCTCTGGTTAAACGCTTTTAAGATCAGTTAGCCATTTTTGTTTTTCTTAATTTTTTTCTAAAAAATTAAGTAGCGACTCTATTTTCAATAAAATAGAGTTTTCAAAAGTTGATTTTCAAGGTGTTAAAGTATTTTCTAAAATATCTTTGAATTTTCTCTTTTTCCTTTTTTTTTACCCCCAAATTCTAACACCACAGTTGGCAAGCTTTCGAGCATGGTATAACATACTACAGATGGATACAAACACCAAAACAACAGGATGCCCCAGCTGGGCCTAGAGAACCAGAAAGCACAACACAACAATTGAAAACCTCGAAGGAAGCCCAAAAAACCCAACCAACACCATATAAAGGAACACACAACTCTCCGAAAGAAAGGTTGAAATAAAGGTTCCACGAGACAAATTAGACAAAACTCCGAGAGGAAAACTAATCTAAACCAAAAAAAATCTTAAGCCAAAACTCGGACAAGGGCTAAGTGGAAAACTAACCTAAACAAAACTGTTAGTTTTAGGCAACCCAAGAGGGGGTGAATTGGGTTTTAAAAAGTTAATAACAATTTTAATTTTTTTAAAAAAATATTTTAATATTTCAAACAAATATAGCAAGTACAAACGGTGAATAAAGTAATGAAAATATTAAAGAGGTTAAGGATAGAAAGAATGAACCAGATATTAAGAATTTATAGTGGTTCGGCTTCTTCCAAGCCTATGTCTACTGCTTAAGTTTTCTCTTGAGAATTTTCACTATGTAGAATGCTTTACGGGCGCATTCAAAGCCTTACAACCTTAAAACTTTCCTTAAGAAAATGAATGTTTACGGGCATATTTAAAGGGCTTACAACAGCAGCAAAATGATCCTATAAAAATAATCTCATATTTTCTTCTAATCACTCTTGAACTCTTCTTTAATGAGATTTATTTACTCACTCAAAGGATAAAGGGTGACTCACCCTTGAATACAATAAATGAAGTGATTAAATGCGAAGCACTCTCTTTGCAGAAATTGATTGATAATAAACGAAAAGGTAAAGAGATATGAGGAACATGAGTTGGAGTTCAGCAATACATAAAAATTTGAAGATTTTGAATTTGAATCAAGTAATAGAACAGTGATTGTAAGTCTCCAGAGAGATTAAATGCTGAAGAGTAACTCCTTATATAAGCTCTTGAGCATTCATGACCGTTGGAGGTAGGTATGGGCATTAAATGTAAAAAATTCAACCGTTAAAGTTTGTCGCGAATTTAAATTTTCGTCGCAGGTGTCGACACAAAAGCTTTTGGGTTAACACAAAATGTCTAGGGCAAGGATCTTTAAGTGATTGGGTCGACACAGTTCTTCTGAGGTGTCGACACAATTTCTGCAATCTTTCTCACCAACACCACTGTGTCGACACAAATGGATATTATGTCGACCCAATTTAACTTCAGCATTCGGGAGAGGACAATTTGTGTCGACACAAATTTTCTTGGTGTCAACACTAAAATTCTGCAGAAACTCTTGGTATATTTGCGTCGACTCATTTGAACATTGGTGTCAACATTAAATTTTTTCAGGCGGGCTCAGAATATTTGTGTCAACTCATCTTCAATTTTGTGTTGACACCTAAAATCTACAGGTGGCCTTGATACTTTTGTGTCGACTCATTTGACATTTGTGTCAACTCAAAGTTTCGGATAACAAAAGTGAGGAGCCACTTTTGTGTCAACACAAATTCCATTTGTGTCGACTCATTTTGAGTCCAGAGAGCTTCGGCTCTTTTGTGTTGGCACAAAATTTATTTGTGTCGACACTAATTTTTAATACCTAAAAATATCTTCAACGACAAGTTAGGGTGTCAAACCATTTGTTCGAAGGTGTTGACACACTTGATATCTTCAAGTATACTTTGCCTTAAAGTTTTGACTCAATTATCAATTGGGTTCAACACAAAATATTCTCAAGAATATTTAGGTGTTTTAATTCTCTTAAGAGAAAAATCATTTCTTTTGGTTAAATGTATCAACTCATTTGTTCGATATGTGTCAACACTTTTTTTTTTAAAAAAATATAAATATTATCTTTTTAAATCTATTTATTCTTAGAAAATGAATTATGAAAATCATCAAAATCAATATAAAAAGCTCTTGAGCTAACAAAAATTGAGGGTGATAAACTTATAACCCGGGCAGAGCCCTGGGAGAGAGAAAACTATCCTAAACCAAGAGTGGGTGTTAAGCCAAAACCTAGGCAAAAGACCGAGATCTTAATACGAACAAAGGTTAACCCTAAACCGAACAACCAAACAAAGGTCTTAAGCATATACAAAACAAAACATCCAATTAAAAAAACACATAATCATACAAGGATAGTACCCAATGAGGGTTCTAAGCTACTATACGCAGAAAAGGCCAGTTTGGTAAATTCTGGATACCTTCTGAATACAGTCAAGAATATACCTCTCATGTCAGGTCTGGTGTAAGGTATGGTCAAATGGTACGCAATAACCCTTTTTTCCACACCTATTGGAGCATGCAGACAAAAGGCATACTAGCTTTCCCAACATAATCCCGAGACAGTAAACTGACTGGGGTACCGGGTAAGCTACACAGTGACTGAGAATAATGCAAAATGGCTGCGGGAATGCAAAGGAGAACGTATAATTAAGAACCAATTATACTTTCAAATTTAGTCCTCTTACTTGATTTTGTAAACTAGTTCCCAGCGGAGTCGCCAGAGAATACTGTAGCGCCGAAATTTTGGATTTTGTTCAAAAATAGAGAATTCAAGAGTTATTTTGAAAATTGTTAACACCTTGAAAATCAAAATATTTTGAAAACCCTTTTTTATTGAAAATAAAGTTGCCACTTGATTTTTGAAAAAAATCAAACAAAAAAAAACAAACAGGAGTCACTGATCTTTAAAACGTTTAACCAGTGAAAACATAAGTTTGGGGGCTAAGGTACGAATTGAGAAATGTGTTAAACACCCCATTAGTCAGCTGTGAAGTTAGTCTCTACTAATCATCATTGGTTCTTAAGTAGATCTCTTAAATGCATGTAAATACAGAAAAAGAGAGGCAAAGAGATAACATCCAAAATTGTGCGATGAAAATACATATTCTAGTATATAAATACACCGAAATAGCGATTAAATGAAAAAAGAGACCCTAAATCTTAAACATACAAAGTTTAACTAAAGAATACGTAGAGAATTCGCATGCGATGAACAAACGATGAAATCATTTAAGCTAAACTAACAAGTCCTAATCATATTAAAACAACATTAAGGATGCATAATAAAGATGCAAATCATGATTTTAAACAAAGAATGAGTAATTCTAAAAGAATTATGAACCTCAATCATCTTGAAAATAAACTACTAACTGCATACTAGACACCTCAGATCATCAACAGAATACTAAAAACATTAAAATCAAGCTGCTGTAAATGAAAAAAGGTTGTGGGCATAACATATAAATGTTACGGTCGCAAAGAAATTAAGGCTAAACTATATGGGCACAATAATGGTGGTTGCGACCGCAAGAATATTAGTGCTAGAATGCTACGACCACCACATGGACTATTGCGACTGCAGGGTTTTTAGGCACTGTTTGGCTAATTTTAAAGAAACAGTGTATTGGGTAGGAGTGCATGATACAAACATAATATAATTTAAATCATTTTGATTAAACCACAACAAAAGCTAACCAAATTCTTCAAAATTATACATGCTCACAATTCGATTGACCAATATTGATAATCAAACACTAACAATTTAGTATGTGAATGGGACAATTAAAACAACTAATCCTATCAATAAAGAGTAAAGCATATAAGTTTGAAATTAAAATTCTAAAATTAACCCGACCACTCCACAGAGGTAGAAAGTGTGGAGAAAGAAAGGCTGGGGTTCTAATGAGTGTACCTGAGATATGATAATGCGGATGTATTCTCAAGTTGTAGGATGTGACAGTCGTTTGTATGATCCTCGGGTAGCAATCCAATTTCAGTAATAAAGGTGAATCGAGCAGTAGCACGGGTTGGGGTATGAGTCAGCAGTACAGCAGAATATCAGCGTACTTTTTTTGGGCCCCTTTTAAAATTGTACCGAAGATACGTTTATATAGAAAATGTCAATCAATGAGGTGCTAACACGTTCAAGGCTCATACTAGGCTCACAAAGCTTACAGTCACCACCTTTTAAGGTTGTGACCGTGCACTTGATTGTTGCGACCGTGAGGTTTGTTAGGATTTTCAAGAGATTCAAGTTGCGGTTGCTACATTCAAGGGAGCGGTGACACATTGGCTAAGTAGGCTAAGTAGTGACACATTGAGTTTCTTATTTTTTCATAATTCATAAGATGAAACATTAGGTTTAGAATTAGGAATTCTATTAAGCACATAACAAACAGTTAATAAAATTCCACCCCATCAATATGCTGCTGCTTCTAAACTAATCATGATAGCTACTATTAGTTTAGTAATAGTTCGATTTTTACTTTGTGCATTTCCATTCATTTCGGGTGAATTGAAAGAAATAGTTTCATGAATAATTCCCATACTTTGTATAATTCAACAAATTTATAACTATCATATTCAGTTCCTCTATCACTACGAAGTCCTGTAATTCTTTTATAGAATTCAGTTTCAATTTCATTTAGAAAATTCTTAAACATTTCTAATGCTCCACTTTTGTGTCTCATTAAATACACAACGGTATAGTTTGAACAATCGTCAATAAAAATAATAAAATATCTTTTTCCATTTCTAGTGAGGATTCCACCGAATTAACATATATTAGAATGTATTAAGTCTAGAAGTTAGATTCTCAAAAGATTGACTTATGTGATTTCTTAGTGACCTTGGTTTAACTGCATGATTCACATTTTTTAAACTCATTTGAAGTATTATTAGATATAAAGCCCATAGTACTCATGTTTTTAATTAATTTCTTATTAACGTGACAAAATCTAGCATGCAAAATATTAACAGAACAAACAACATAAGCAGAAGAAGCAATTTTATTCATGTCAATGTTGAGTTTGAATAAGTCATCAGTAGCATATTCCTTTCCCACAAACATTTCATTTTTAGTAATGGTATACTGGTCAGCTCCTATGATTTTGGTAAATCTAGTTTTATTGAGGGGATAACCAGAGACAGATTCTTTCTCATTTTTGGAGTGTGCAGGACTTCTTTCAGAGTAATAGTTCTTCTAGAAGTAAATTTGAGTTCCATCACTCTAGTCCCAAGTACATTAGTGGTGTGGGAATCTTCCTACAGCACTTTCTTGTTGTCCATCTTAGAATAGCTCTTGAACAATGATCAAAGCACTTTCTTGTTGTCCATCTTAGAATAGCTCTTGAACAATGATCAAAGCATACGTGGGGAGAAGCACAAGTGTTTATCAACCACCATTTGAATTCACTTATCAAATTGATCTTAATATCATAGTCACAAGTGGCTTTTCTATCAAGTCCGCCTACGGAGCAGGACACCTCATATTTAAGCAATTTTGAGTCATATGCCCAGGCTTGTTTAAGTTGTAACACACTAAGTGGACAGAATTAGTGTTTCGACCCTAGCTTGAAAGGGGTCGTTTCTTGTTTTGATGGGATTTTCCATTCTAATTCTTTCAATTTTGGTGTGATTTCCCAATTTTTTCTTTTGGCTTTAGAATAACCGTGCTTTAGTTCCCTCTATTTGAAATAAGATGAACTTCTTTCAAAATTTATTTTTGAGCCTCTTTCTCAAATCGGAGATGAATTGTTAAGCTCTCTAAAGAGAATTTCTTTGATTTGTATCGGATGGTGTTTTTGAAGTCTTTCCAAGTGAGAGGCAGTTTATCAACTGTTAATTAATATCCATGTCCTCATAGACAATTTCATATGCAATTGTTTGTAAATCATGAGTCTCGGCCACCACATATGTATTACCATCCATGTGAAATTAAGATAACGTTTAACAGCATATTTCTTAGATTTAGCCTCTTTAGTGTTATATTTTTTCTGAAGTGCATTCCATAAATCTTTGGCCTTATCAAAAGAGGAATAATAGTCAACTTAGGTCGTTACAATCTATGTTGGACATCTTCTTGTAAGTGCAATTATAAAAAAACAACAAAGATAGATTAATTTTTTGTAGTGTTTGGCTAAAAATCTTTTCAGTGTTTGAGATGTCTCAAAAGTCTTCTTATGAAGTTTAACTTTTTAAAATAAGATAAAAGAAAAAAGTTAGATTATTTAGAATAATTTTTTACAATAATTTTTTTATTTTTGTTTTTTTAAATGTCTAGTATATCTTTATTTTTTTTACTTTTGAATTGTAGTATTTGAGATAATAACACGATTTTATTATTTTTTAGAGTATAGTTGAATTTTTTATTGAGGGCATTATAGTCATTTTATTCTAAAAAAAAGTTTAAGAATGTTAAGAATGCCTATAGGTTTTCTTCACAAAAAAAAAAAGAAATTAAAAAAAGTTAATTGTTTTTTTTAAAATACCAAATCTAGCTTAAAAGCTATTTTTCTTGCAAAATAATTGTTTTTTTAAAGATGACAAACGTAGGATTAATCATACGTTCAAATGAAAAACGTTTGGAGACCAACTTAATGATTTTCTTAAAAGTGAAAATGTTCTCAAAATTGTAGAAATAGTCGAATTTATAGAAGCTTGTTTGCATATATATATATATATATATATATATATATATATTGCTTTTATTCTCCCTCTTCTTGAATTTGGAATATGGTAAAATAAAAAAAAATTGAACCAAAATGTCAAACAGTGGCTGGGGATAGGGGTGGAGTCAGGATTATTGTTAAATGGAGGCATATTTTTAGAACTGTAAATATATTTTTCATTATATATTTCGAATTCAATTTTAAATCTAATGTAAACAAAATATAAACATAGTCATCACAAATAGTCAACAAAAATTCAACTATTTAAAAGTTGAGGAATTAAATACAATTCAACAAAAATTTAACAAACACCCCGTCACAATAATTTAGTAACACGACAAAAAGTCCACAAGTCGCAACAATTTATCAAAAATCCCATAACTCACAACTCACAAGTGCACCAAATTAAATAAACAAAATAAAGATTAAATACATTTTATTTTAGCATCAAATTTAGTTCACCAAATAAAAAATTCATAAATTAAATTTAGGACATCATAAAATATAAAAATTAGAAACAATTTGAGCAACGGCGCGAGGTGACCGGAGGCGTGAGGCAAGCTACGGTGATGAGCTTGCAATGAGCTTGCAATGAGCTTGCAATTGCGGTGGGCTTTGCGGCAGCAATAATTAAGAAAGTTTGAAACCCTAGCCCTTGCATATCCCTCATTATATTGGACTCCCAAGTAAAATGTAAAATTAATTGAGAATTAGTGATTTTACCTTTTATGTTAGGGATCAAAATATAAATTGAATGAGACATAATTATTATATTTTAAAATATATATAGGTAAAATTTTTAAAAAATTCAAAATTTCACTGGGGCTACCCCCACTAGCCCTGACGTCCCTCTGTCCTCGGCAGGGGGCATGAATAAAACAAACTCAGTCCAGAACAATGGAAGTTTTTTGGTTTTCTTTCCGTTTTCTTTTCCTTCTCTAATTTCTGTTTTTTCCCATCTGCCAAACATGATGCTAATACAGTAATATTTGTTTTTCTACCATTTAAGGGTTTCAAGATCTTTCTAATTTCTTTTACTTTTGTCCCCTTGGAGGGTTAATATGCGCCTTGGGTACGCACCTTTACTAAGTTGTTTTGTTTTATTGAGAAAATTACACCAACACCTCTTATATTATAATTGTATTTTATTTTATCTATTTAAACTAAAAAAGCGTATAAAATGACTCATTAACTATTCGTTGGTATCACTTTAATCTTTTCTGTTAACATTCCGTCAAATAAGCGTACAAAATACAAATAGATCCCTGAACTAAAGAGCCATATCAAATAGACCCCCTTAACTATTCGATGGTATTACTCCAACATTTTTCATATGAATGATTGCAACTCCAGTTCTCTATTTTCTGCTAATTGAACGATAAAATATTAACGGAATAGGTTAAAGTGATACCAACGAATATTTAAAAGATCATTTTATACACTTTAGTTCATGAGGTAAAATGATACACTGTCATAGTATAATAAGGGTTCGTATAATTTTTTCTTTTTTTATCACCTCCATGTCCTCTCAACCTGGCTTACGTTAGAATCACGTGTCAAATTTTATATATTTTTTTGGATTTTCTTGTGTTACTTGTATAATCAGTTTCTAACCGGAGCCTTACAGGTTCATGCTTAATTTTATGTGTCATCTCTAGAAATATATTTTTTAGAATATATAATTAATTAATTTAAACATTTTATATCTTAAGAATAAAATAAATTTAATACAATAACAAAAATATTTTTATATATAAAAAATTATAGATAGGTGGGACTTTGACAATTCTACTCGACAATTTCTCATCTTTTAAAACCGTTGTATGGTACCTTTATTATCCATATTGTCTAATACAATTTTTATAATGTATGTAATCATTTGGTTTAGTGTTCAAATGCTTACCGATAATGTTCAACCATTTGATTGGGTGTTAAATTATTTAGTCAAGGTGTTCAAACATTTTAACATGGGGCCGTTTGGGTAATTTGTTTATTTTCTTATTTGTTTATTAGCAAAAAAATAAAAATATGAATAAGCTACTTTGTTTGGTTTAATTGGCTTATTTACTTATTTGTTTCATTTGGGAGAAAATTTACTTATTTGGCTTATTTTGATTTATTTTTGACTTATTTTGGCTTATTTTGGCTTATTTGTTTATAGGTTTAAATTTTTGCTTATTTAGCAAATTAAACGAAATTATTTATTTGGCTGTTTATCAGCCAAATAAGCCAATAAATCATTTACCTAAACGGAGCCATGGTGTTCAAACCTTTAAATTATTAATACAAATACAAAATTTGGATACGCATATATAAAATTAAAAATTTCAGAACGTATTTAAGTAATTGTCGTTCTGTAAGACCATAATGAAAACGCAATTTTTGTTTTTCTTCTAGACGAATACGATATTGAGATTTTTTCCCGGAACGCGATGGGTTTCTAAGATAATTTCCGACTCTAGGCCTTTTATTAGTTAGTCCTGGTAAAGCCCCCAAGCGGCGCATTTTTTTGAAATGAGGTCATCGGTAACGAGACATAAAGAGAGTATTCAATTGGATACTCTCATTTACATGTGGAGCCGCCCTTGCATAATTCATGCCTTGAGGAAGCATTCACATTTTAATTGCTTGTGCTATGCTAGATGGAGTAATCATTCGGTACTCCCACCGTACTATGTGGCAAATTTACAAGTACTTTCACCCAATATAGTATCGATAAATTTTACAGTATGGATATGATGACTCATTTTTATTGGACAGTAAAGAAACAAAAAGTTATCCATATTGTGTAAGTTACGAATATTTATTTACTAAAAATACCACGTAACATCGTTATATAATACTCTAGGAGTACTTAAAAATTTGCATGCTAGATGTCACTTGCATTTTTATTAAAAAATGAAGCATATTGTAATATAAATTCATTGAAAACCCCAAACGTGTTTGATGCAATATTATATAGGATTTGACCACATAGTTCTACATATTTGAACACCTTTTTAAATTTTATGTCAATTTCTCCCATTGATAGATGTGAATATAATAACAATAGCATTAAATAATGCGCATGAGATGCTCAATGATAAGTTTTTCAAGTTGATCAGCATGTTCATCTCCTTTTTGACAGCTACACTGATGGAGCACTTTTGAGTATTAAATTCAACTCTGATTTGTATAATCACCCTCTCAAGAATATGGGGATATGTGAATATTGGTATTATATGGTTTGGAGGGGGAAGTTTTAAAATTTTGTTGCAGTTTGTGATGAATTTACTCTTTAGACCTTAGAATTCGAGAGTTTTTAAGCGATCCGCGGTCTAGAAGATCTTAATAGTTGGATAGTTTTAAGCAGAGATTTCTATTGCAGAAGAAATATTTTCTATTGCAGAAGCAACTAAGTTGGTAGATTTGTTGTCGCGGATTTTTGATTTTTTAGCGATGCAGTGGTCGTTTTCAAACAAGGCTTCTGCACTGCCTCGGCTTTTATCGTTCAAGGCCACTCAAGATGATGATGGGCCAAGAAGTACCGGTTTTGATTCCCTCACCTCCGCCGGTTTTATGACTATATCCGGAGTTGAATCTTTTGACTCGAATCACAAACCGTACTTGAGCGTCATACAGGTTTGTTTTTTTGTCAGGTATTTGAACTATCATCGATTCGAGTTTCATGAAAGTTGTGCAGAAATATCCATGATCAATTAACTCCGCATTAAAATTTGCTGTCTACTATTTTCAATTTCAATTTTTGTACCCCATTAATCATAGTAATCTTGTTCATATTGTTCGTATATCGAAAAAGCTCTCGAATATGCATTTTTCTTTTTATATAAAAGTGTTTTGTCTTCTCCCCAACTTAGCATTGCCCAGCGGGCGATCCCTGTCTTAGTGTCTTGTTTATCCAGCTAGTTTTTTTTCGTGGTTCTTAAATTTTATTCGTAAATACTTCTTCGGCCGTTTAAACCGACAAAAGTATCCTTAGTAAAAATGTCCTGATAAAGAAATGAACATCTCTCTAGGATTTCCTCTGTTAAACAAATAGAAAAGAGAATATGATGATTGGTTTTGGGTTCAAATTCACTTGGATTTAAGCTTCTTCTTCTTTTTTTTTGACAAAAAAGAAGAGAATGAGGTTAATGTTTAGTACATCACTAGTATGCATGGTTTCCCTCTTTTTGGTTTATATCTTTGAGAGGTTTGTACTCCTCC
This sequence comes from Heliamphora exappendiculata, assembly GCA_034768845.1. Lineage (NCBI taxonomy): Eukaryota > Viridiplantae > Streptophyta > Magnoliopsida > Ericales > Sarraceniaceae > Heliamphora > Heliamphora exappendiculata. The sequence continues at coordinate 71,122 of JAOTRH010000007.1, read as the reverse complement.
AGCGTTCTCCTGTGAAGTTTTGGTGATGCAGGCTGCCAACAAAAATGTATAAAATAAAGAAACGTGACAAAAGCTTGAATTCGTTGATTTGAAAATAAAAATCAAAAACAAGAAATAAGGATAAGAATTTGAATTTGTTGATTTGAGAATGAATACCAAACATATAAACTTTTTTTAACCCGTTAATTCACAAGAACATCGAAATTAAAAGTAAAGAAATTTTTTTCAATTTTTCATTAATCATCCCAAAAAAATTGAATTGCCTGAAGTTTTACAGAAATTATTTAAAACCTACAAAATCTCATCCCAAGTAGGAAACATAAACGGAAAAAGGCACACTTGCCTGACAAGCAAAAAATGAGAAAAATCCCAAAATTATCAAAAATAGAAACCTCAAAATCTAAAAACTAGAATAAAAAATTAAGATCATGGGAAAAACCTAGCTAGAAATAGTTTTGTTAAGAACAAGTAACTAAAAAATCAATTATTTCCTAAATAAAAAAATTAAAAATTTGACGACCTAAATGATGAAATTTGGCAAAAAAAAGTCATGGCGAGACGAGGAGTCTTGATCGTTGGGCCATTTTCTATAGAACATGAACCTTTCAATGCCAATCTACCATTGTTGGATCGCACCACTCCTAGTACTATTAGACTTTTTGATAGTCATATGCCTTCATGAATAAAAAATCAAGTATTTCTACATCATTTGATCTTTTTGACTGATAGCACAATATCCCTTTCTGTATTGCTGATTCAATTTTAAGTATTGGTTTCTTGTCAATTAGTCAACTTGAAGCATGCGTCTTCATATATATATATATATATATATATAGATAAATTTATTTATACAGATGGTATTTTTGTTCTAAAAAATCATACACAATTCAATAGAAGACCTTGTGTGTCAAAACTTTTATGAAAATGGACTTTACTCATTAAGAAATATTATGTTAGATGAAAAATAGTAAACGACTTATAAATTGAATTGTTTATCAATTTTTGGTTCAAAAAAATTGCTGTTCAATGATGCTGTCCATCTAATAAAAACGTATGTATGTTCACTCTGGAGAGAGCCAACCATGGAAGTACTTATTATGTATTTTTCAAAGCAACTCATTGATCGGTTTCTTGAAGATGGATAGAACTGCAGCTTTTGTTCTTTAGTTTTTTGCCTTCTGTTATCTTTTATCTTCTTTTTTTTTTCTTTTATTCCCTATTATTTTCTCTCAAATTTGACTGACTGTCTATGGCCCTTTTGGGCTAAATGTTTAGAATTTTGTTTATTTTTGTCTTTTTAAAAAAAATTTCATCTTTTGACTAAAATTTTTTATTTTTTCAAATCGTCTCATTGAGATGAATCCAAAAAGTAAAATATTTTAATTAAAAGATAAAAAAAAATCCACTAAAGACGAAAATAAGAAACATAAAATTTGGCTTATTGTCTTATTTTGGCTTATTTTTGTCTTTTTTTAACTTTTTTTAAATATTTTGATAAGAAAATTTTAATTTTTCAACTCGTCTAATGAGAAGAATAAAAAAGTAAAATAATTTGACTAAAAGATGAAAAAGTTCACTATAGACAAAAATAAGCAAAATCAAATAAGTAAATAAGTAATTATCCCAAACTATTTTATGCAATTTCAAGTGTTTTTTTTTTTTAAATATTTTTTTATAGTACAAGTCAGTCTATTTGGTTCTCTTCTTAAATGAGGTCTTATGGTTGAACTCTTACAATTTTAGGGCTAGTTCAGTTGTTTTTTTTGATTGGGTAGACTCAGAGTTGTGAAATGTAATGCTTAATTTTTGCCTGCAGAAGAACACTATTCATACATATGTTGAAATTTTGAATCAAATCAAAAAATTTAAATTATTAAGTGAAAAGATCTCAAGCAATGTGGTATTGTGTGCTCTAATATTTTCTCACTTGCAATCAAGTTTAACGTTCGTCACGTGTAATATCTTTTTTCTAATATATTATTGTGCAATTTTTTTCTTTAATTTGTTATCGAGGATTTTTATTTCTCTTTCTTGTTTTGGTTTTTAAAGTGGGTAAAAGAAGTCTTGCTCAGATACCATGTTAAAATTTTATTTCTAACATAGAAATTATAATAATAAATAAAAAAATTCTAACATTATATTAAGTAATTACTCATTACAAACCCTACTAAAATACCCATATTATATCCATGTTATTTGACGAACCATATGAAGATGTGTAGCATGAGAAAAGGCACGATTGGCACAAACCTAATTGGGTGTTTGGCGACTTGAAATTAAGCTAGCTTTTGAACCCGTAACCAAACGTGCTCTTGCGATGAAAACTACATTTCTCAGCTAAAATAAGAACTCATTTTTTTGTTTTTTCTTTTTTGTGCTTTCAGGGTGATGAGTTCATTCCCATATGTCAGAAAGCAATATCCAGAAATCAGTCCTTCGCCGGACCGATAGCCAGAGCATTACTCCACCGGGATCCGATAGCCGGAGCTTTGCTCCATCGGACCCGATGGCCGGAGCTTCTCTATGAACACATCAGCCTCAACCTCCTCCCCTCCCTTTCCAGCCATCAGTGGTAGTCAAGGAGGAGACAAAGGTTAATCCATCCAATTAAGTTCCTAATAAACTAGACATTTACAATAATTATTTACAATTTTCATTGTATTCTTTTGATTCTGAATTTTAATTCATTCTCTTAAATATGGTTCAGGCTCTGTTTGGCTTTGATCATTTGTGATAGGAGCATTTTTGATCCAATAACACTGAGAACTCTTGTAATTTGTTGTTTTCGATTATGATATAAAAAGGGTAAATGGAAAATTTGGTCTAACTCTTATGTTATAAGTCCCCCTTTTTTTTTTTTTTTGCCTTGTTTTATATTGGAGCAGCTGGGGGAGACCAAAAAGCTGGCTACCCGACCGGAAGCACGGTGCCCGCCCGAATCCAAAAAGTTTGGGACCCGTTTTGGGATAAATTTTAGTTTTTTTTTATTTTTGTTTATAATTTTTTATTCTTTTTTTGAGATCATCTCGATGAGAAGAACAAAAAAATAAATTTTTTTTATTAAAATATGAAAAATGTTCACTAAATTAAAAAATAAATAATATAAAATTTAACTTATTGGGTTATTTTGGTTTATTTTTTGTCTTTTTCAAATTCTTTCTTATTTTGTTATATGAAAGATTATCACTAAACATAAAAATAAATAAATTAAAATAAAAAAATGGCCATTGTGAAAACTCACAAGATCCAACAAAATTCAAACAACAATTTTGTGAATAACATTTTTATATCCTATAATATAAGAACTGCTCCATTATTCATCCAGTTGATCATTTTTTAAATTTTATTCTTGTTTTCGGTTCTTTCTTTTACATTAGAATCAGTTTTATTTATATATTTTTTATTTTTAACCATATAATATAAGAAAAGCAAGTTGTTTCACTATTAATTCGGTGGGTCATTTTTTTATTTTATTATTGCGCTTCGTTCCCTTTTTTTTATATTCGAATGAGTTTTATTTGATTATTTTTTTTCAATTTCTAAATTCAAACTCAATTTTTTTTTAAAAAAAAGTTTTCTTTTTACTATTTATGTCATTAGTTACTTTTTATCATTTAATTTCTTTTTTATCTTCTAAGTATTTTTGCATTTTTATTTTTTAGTTGAGCTAGTTTACACTTCTAAATGAAGAAATATTGGAACTAGTGCTTTATTCATCTCCTTTCTATTACATACATACCAGAAGCCTTTTATACTCAGTGTTTTCATAGCTAACTTAAGGCGGTTGTTACAACAGCTGTACTAACCAACCTAACTAATGCTAACTAACCTAACTAATTCTAACTGATCATAGCTTGGGCTTCGATTCAACATCCTTAGCTGCAGTTGCTTTTGCTTCAGCTGGTACTGATATGTCAACATCCTCCCTCAAGCGCATAGGAAGATCTTTGATCAGGAGCTTGGATTGCAAATACTGAGAAGGAGCTGTAGGAAAAGCCTTGGTGAAAATGTCAACCAACTGATCAGAAGAGCGAACATAATGCAACCGAAGTGCTCTGGCCATAACATTTTCGCGAATGAAATAATAATCGACCTCGATATGTTTAAAACGAGCATAAAAAACAGGATTAGAAACAAGAGTGAGAGCGAAAATATTGTCACACCACAGCTCAGGAGTGGATGGAAGAAGAACATGAAGATCACGAAATAACATTTGAAGCCAACTAATTTCTGCAGTAGCCTGAGCTAAAGACCTGTACTCAGCTTCAGTTGATAACCATGAAATCAAATTTGGATCGAGAAACATGCAGTAACCTGAAGTAGATCTTCAATCCAAACTATCTCCAACCCAATCAGCATCGGAATACCCTTAAAGATGAAGAGAATCAGGTGTAAACTGTAAGCCATGAAAAAGAGTGGATTTAAGGTACCGCAAGATGCGTTTAGCAGCAGCAAAATCGCCAATCGTGGGATTTTGCATGTGTTAACACACATGATTGACAGAAAGAGCCAAATCAAGTCGCGTAATGGTGATATATTGGAGGGCTCTAACCAAAGTTCTGTATAGGGAAGGATTTGAAAAAGGCAGGGAATCACATGTAGTAGAAGAACGTTTGGGAGGTAAAGGAGAGTAATAAGGCTTGTAATCGAGCATGCTATCCTTTTGTAAGATTTCAATAGCATATTTAGGCTGAGAGAGGGAAAACTCAGTCTTAGTGCGATGAACTGAGATACTCAAAAAATATGAAATGGTCCTAAGGTCCTTCATAGCAAAAGCAGAGTGCATGTGAGCAATAAAGTCCAGAATGAAGCTTTCATCACTACCAGTAAGTAAGATATCATCCACATAAATGAGGAGAATAGTGATGGAATTTGAGGTTTTCTTAACAAATAAAGAGGGATCACATGACTTCCCCCAAAGCCAAGGAAGAGTAAAAATGCAGAAAAGGTGGAGAACCAGGCTTTAGGGGCCTGTTTAAGCCCATAGAGAGCTTTATGAAGTTTGCAGACATAAGTAGGGTGAGAAGCATTTTCTAATAGTAGGATGGTAGTTAAGGAAAACACGTGGAAGAGATTTGGGCATAAGTTTGTGTGTTGTGTATGGTTGCAGTCAAGGGAAGCATTTGTAGCCGAAAACCTTTAAGAATGTGAAATCAGGAGACTTGTTGAATAGTTTTTCAAATAGAGTAAGATTACCCAATTTAGAAGTGGAAAACCTGCTAATGAGATGAACAGCTGTGGTTAAAGCATCGATCCAAAACTTGATAGGTAAAAAGGACTGATGAAGAAGAGTAATTGTGGTTTCGATAATTTAACGATGCTTTCATTTAGCTGTGTCACTCTGAGGTGGTGTATGTAGGCAACTCATTTGATGTAAAATACCTTCAGAAGAAAAAAATTGTTTCATTTTATGACTGGTATATTCACCACCCTCATATGTTTGCAGGATTTTTAGTTTTATATCAAATTGATTTTCTACATAAGCTTTAAATTCAAGAAACTTGGAGTACACCCCACTTTTGTAATAGAGAGGATACACCTATGTGAACTTGGCGAATTCATCAATGAAAAGAACATAATATTTGTAAGTATCAGTTAAAACAAAAATTGGCTCCAAACATCGCTATGAACCAAAGCAAATGGTTTATTAACAATAGAATTAGAAATGGTGAATGACAACCTATGTGATTTGGCTACACTACAGTGAACACACTGAGATGTACCACTATTATTTGAGCTTAATGGAAATAAAACTTGCGAACAAGAAAATCAAATTTATCCTTAGGGGGATGTCCCAGTCTCTCGAGCCAGATAGAGTTGGGAGCAAATAGAGCTGGGAGTTTTTGCAGCAGCAACTAAGAAGCATACTGGTTGGGAAGCATTCTTGAGGGAAGGAAATTGATAAGGCCATTGTGATATTTGCCCCTAAAAAGAACTTTCTTTGAAGTTTTCTACTGGATAAAAAAGGAGTCGGAATCAAAGGAGATAACACAATGATTGTCAGCGATTAATTTATGGATAGATAAAAGAATAGAGGCTATATTAGGAACATGCAAAACACTATTGAGTTTGAAGCAAGTTGTCGGGGTAGGAAGAAAACCTTTACCTTTATGTTGTATAGGCAATTCAACACCACTACCCACAGTCACTTGTTCACTACCTTGATATGGTTCATAGACACTGAGATTGTTTAGGTCATGAGTCACGTGGTTTGTGGAAGCAAAATCAACAAGCTAATTAGTGGATGGACGAGCAGGATCTGTGAATGATGAGGTTGTTGTAAAGGCGTTGGGAAAAGTAGTGGTAGTGGTGTTGTTATTAGAAATTTGAGGGTGAAAATTGAGATCAAGCATGTGCCAGCATTCAAAGGCTGAATGATTATTCTTTTTGTTGGCAATATGAATTCAATTGGCTGGCAGAGGTAGAATTCAATTGGATATATGAATTCAATTGGGAGAATTCATTAGCAATTCAATTTTTTGTAACCAAAAATTAAATTTTGAAATCAATAGGCCAAAATTGATTTATGACTTCAATTGGCCAATTGATTTCTTGGTTTATTACCATTCATTTGGTATGTGTAATCCACATGAGAGAATTGCTATATATATAGATCATATCTGTTATTCTGAGAGTACAGAACAGAGAGGAGAAGATAGAAACTGAAAAGGTGAGACTAAAATAGCAGAGAAGAGAGACAAATTCTGAGATTTCAAAGCTGTGAGAGTAAGAGAGAAAAAGACAGACAAGGTACGTTCGAGTAGCCGATCATTGGAGGTGTTTCAACGTTCGGGTCAACCGTTTTATCCTGGGAGAGTGACGCCGGTGGAGAAACTTACAACACCCTTGGTGGCGGTGAATCATTCTTAAGGAAACTGCGTTTGCAGAACTCGGTTTGCATATTTTGTTCATGTTATTTTCTGTAATTTTATTTTCTGTAAATTCTATTTGTTGTAATCGTTGAAAGTTAACAAACATTTATTTTCTGGATCACCGAGCATGTATCTTGTGTTGTAATATTTCTCCAACACTTTTCACAAATTTGGCAGATCAAATTTGAGTAATTTGATTGCTTTCCACCTCTATAGCCAGCTCTGTAATTTCTTCTTCCTTAACTGAACCGACCTCCTTTACCACGAAAATTTCCTCTGTAACCTCTAGAGTATGAAGGAAACCCTTTGTTTGCACTGACAAATTTTGGATTAGGATTTGAGTATTGTCCCTTCATTGATGAAAAGGCCATTGTGATTTCAGAATCAGTTTTATTTTTGGTCGAATCTTCAACATGAATGGCTTCAGCGCAAAGAAGAGACGATAATTCTCCTATGGATATAGTTTTAGGTCGAGCTCGTATTGTAGTTTTAAAAGCATTGTATTCGTCTGGTAATCCATTAAGGACAATAAGTATGGGATCTTCATCCTCAATGAAAGATCCAGCCAAAGGCAGTTCATCTACAATGTCTTTGATCTGTTGTAGATAATTTTCCATTGATTCTGATTTCTTTCTAATTTTCTGTATTTTGATCTTCAACAGTTGGATATGAGAGCAAGAAAGAGAAGTAACCTTTTTTCGAGTACTAACCAGATCTCGGAACTGTGTTTGCAATGCAGCACTATAGTGAAGATCGAAGGAGAAAGAGTTGCAGTTAAGCAACTGTAAAGATGTGCATCAGCTTGAATCCATAGCTCATACTCTCGATTTTTCACTTCTTTATTGCATGAATTGAGAATTACTGAAGGCAGACAAGGCTTCGATTCATCAACATAGCCTAGGAATCGAGTTGCCCTCAAGAGATTCTGAACTTGATTGCACCAAATTATGTAATTTGCCTGATCAAGCTAAACGGTCACTAGTGAATTCAGGTTCAAAATGAGAAAACTAACATTTGAAGAAATCATAGACGAGGTGGAAGAAGACGTCATTGATTATAGGATCAAAAACTCGATGCAGCATATCGTGCTTTGATACGATGAAGAAATATTGGAACCATTGTATCATTCGTCTCCTTTCTATTACATACATACTAGAAGCCTTTTATACTCAGTGTTCTCATAGCCAACTTAAGGCGGTTGTTACAACAGTTATATAACCAACCAAACTAATTCTAACTTATCACGGCCTGGGCTTGGCTTCAGCATCCTTAGCTGCAGTTGCCTTTGCTTCAGTTAGTACTGATATGTCAACACCGAACAATACTAACAAAAATCTTGAGTACAACACAATCACATTAAAAGTGAATGTGATTATGCCATTTCAGTTCTTTTAATTCTGACATAATGCAAATTGTATATAATTGACTATTTTAGCCTAAATTTTTAACTTTATTTTTACATATTTCTCTTCTTTTTTTTGACTTTTCACTGTTTATAGAATGAGTTTTATCTTAACATTTTGTATCGTTATTCCACTCAATATATCCTACTTTTTTATTTGAATATTTTCTATTATTTAGTTTCCACATTTTTTTAAAAGAAAACATAGAACAATGAGAACATGGCTCTATTAATTTTGTCTTATTTTCGTTTTCTTCCTGCTTTTTATATATTTCAACCTAAATAATTTTTGGGCTAAATTTAAAAAATATATCCACAAAAAATTAACATAATAATTTTACCAAACTATATGAAACAATTACTAAAAATGAAATTCAAATCAAATAAGTTGTCATTTATTGAGTTCTTTAGACATTCTTATCGAAAAATAATCTTTTTAGGAAAAATGAAAAAGTATAATGATTAGAATAAATATGAAAATTTCAATAAAAATGAAAATTAGTATAATAAAATAAATAAGTCATTATCCTAAATAACGTATTTACAAAAATTAATAACTATAAATTATTCATAAACATACTCTTTATTTTTATGTTATAAAATATTTTCACTATTATAATGTGTACTTAGGATTCGTGTTGTTTGTAAAAAATGTAAATTATTTAGTAAAACTATAATATTAATATAATTGATAACATTTGTATTTGTAAATAATCTTTTTTAAATTCATAATATTTATAATTGTTAGGATATCTGTTTCTTCTAATAATTGTCCTCCAAAGTGTTAACAAGTCTATGACTTATTGTTTAAATGGTATCAAATTCCTCGATATGATGCACTTTTTGGTATTTGAAAGTTGTTTTGTAAATTTGACAAGAAATGTGAAATCAATGATCAAGGTAGATGAAATTATGATTTATACTCCTGAGACAATTTTTGCTCTTTGACTGGCTGGACTGCTCGATTGGTCTAAAGATCGCTCGAGCGGTCTATCTCGGGTCTTAATTTTATTTCAGTAGGGTTAATAGCTTTTTTTAAATATATATATTGTTTCAGTTTAGGCAACTAGTGTTAGCTGGGGTTATTATTTTGTTTTGCTTAAGAGGTTGCCGCTATATTGGGTGAGGGAGAGTTTTCAAGCAAAAATTGATAATTCAATGCTAGTTTAATACGTTCAAAGAACATCATCAAATCACCATCTTCATCATCGCAACCAGTACTTGAGAGGAGTCTCAAGTAACAAAGTTCGAAGGAAGATTCCAACGGCAAGCAAACACGGAATTGGCTCACGAGGATTCGACAAGAAGACAGGTAGCTTTAAGTTGAGGATTCAACTGGTATTGTAAGGCTTTTCTTGTAACCAAACTCTTATATAATGCTTGTTTTTCTCGAATTAGAATTAGTTTCGTGGTTTTACCCTTATTGGGATTTTCTACGTAAAAATTCTCATGTCTCATCGTGTGTTGGTTGGTTCATGTGTTTATTTGATTTCTATATAATTGTTGCATATCAAAATCTGGTTTTTTCAATTGGTATCAAAGCAGACTTTTACGTGATCCTTATTACCTCATTTTGATTTGCATACATGGATTTCTTAAAAGAAGGTGTTTTTACTGGTAGACCCCCTCTTCTTAATGGGACTAATTACCCATTCTAAAAAGTTCGGATGAGAGGTTTTCTTAAATTCATAGATGAAAGGGTTTGGTTAGGCGTTACTGAGGGGTATAGCTATCCAACCATGACTGTAGATGAAAAAAGTATCCCTAAGCCATCGGCTAAATGGGATAGAACTGATTTTGAGAATGCTGGGTGGAACAGTAAGGCTATGAACACTATCTTTAGCGAGGTCACTCAGGAGGAATTCCGTAGAATAAGCACTTGTGACCTGGCTAAAGAAGCGTGGGAGATATTCGAAGTCACTCATGAAGGAACGCAAACTGTAAAAATATCTAAACTTTAACGTCTGACTACTAATTTTGAAACTTTACGCATGAAAGAAGATGAAAAGTTTGATGATTTTTATGCTAAGTTAAGTGACATTGTTAATACTTTTTTTTAATCTTGGTGAAAAGATCCTCAATTCAAAATTTATTTGAAAAGTTTTGAGATCGCTTCCCGAACACTTTCAACCAAAAGTCACTGCAATAGAGGAAAGTAAGGACATTGACTCTATTACAGTGGAAAGCTTGGTTGGAAACTTTTAAACGTATGAGCTGAATTTTCAAAATCATAAATCTACAAAAAAAATGTGGCTTTCACTTTAGCTCAAGGGTTTGCTAGTGATTATGATGATGAGTTTAATCCTGAGATGATGGCTATGTTTGTCAAAAAGTTTAAAAAATTCTGAAAAAACAAAAAACCTAATCAGGATGACAAATCTCAGAAACGATTTGGGAATGACAAACCTAAGAATGGTCCAAAAATCTTTGATAAGAAGGGACAAAAACCTCAAGGTTCTGGCCTCGAGTGTTACGAGTGCAAAGATTTTGGACATATTGCTCAGGAATGTCCAAACAAGTTAAAAAAGAAGTAAAAAGTGTTTACTGTAACTTGAGACGACAAAAGCGAACCTGAGTCGAGTGATGACAATGAGGATCAGTACGATGACCATAACATTATAGTCTTTGCTGCTTCTGTTCACTCTGATGCTAGTGTTAATGATATAAATAAGTTTATGAATGAGGATGAGAATGAAGAGGAAAATGACTAAACTTTTTATGGGAAAGATAGTGACACTCTCCAAGGAGCTTACGATAAGCTGTATAAGGATAGCTATGTGTTAATAAAAAAATGTGCCAAGCTTGCGTTTCAACTTAAAACATGTGAGAGTGAGAAAGAAAAACTTGTGCAAGAGCTTCTGATAGCTCAAGCAAAAGAAGAAAAACTAAAAAATGAGTTGAATATCTTCTGCATCAACTTGGAAAATTGCAAACAAGATAAAAGAAAGGTTCATGCTTTTGAATGATGATAAGTCTGCTACAATGTCTGAGTTAGAATGTCATATCACTGATTTTGAAAAACAATTGAATTATACTAATGCTACTCTCAAGCGTTAGAATGGAGGGTCATGCGCTTTGGATGGACTTTTTGGCGATCAAAAGATAGCTTGTGACAGAGCATGCTTAGGATTTATTGGTACATCGAATCAATCCACTGGGAAACAAAAAGAACAAGCAACCCCAATATTCGTGAAAGCTAAGCAAGCCAATGAGGTGAAAAGAAATAAGGAAGTGAAAGTAAAGACTGAAGGAACAAGTACGACAGATAAGGCCACCTTACAACGTGGCCAGGTTAAAAAGCCTAACTCTTCTCCTATCTATCATCACTGTGATATTATGGGTCACATTCGTCCTTATTGTAAAATCTTGCATCGAATGCCCATAGAAAATAGAAAGTTTGTTCCCATATGTCATTATTGTGGAGTGAGATGTCACATCTGACTACATTGCTTTAAGTTGCATAACATGTCTTAGTTAAGCTATCCTGTCCCGGTTCACAGACCATCCTTATCTAATGCTCCTAGAATACATGTTAAAGAGTCTGTTCTTGTGAAAACTAGGAAAGTCTAGATTCAGTCTAAAGATCTGAAAGCCTATGTGATTCAGACCGCTATGAGAGCTCAAAGTTCATATATGTGGTATCTTCACAGTGGTAGCTCTCGACAGATGTCTGGGGATAAGCCTTTGTTTGCCACTTTAGAGTCTTATAATGGTGGGATTGTGACTTTTCGGGATGAGAATTCAACAAAAATCATAGAAAAAGGCACTATCTCTTCCCCGGGCTTCCTAAGCTAGAAAATGTTCTTTTGGTTGACAGTTTAAAAGCAAATCTGTTAACTATTAGTCAGATGTACAACACTCATCATGAAGTGTATTTTTCAAAAGATAATTGCATTATTTTGGATACGAAAGGTAAAACTGTCATGCATGGTGTAAGAACGTTTAATTATTGCTATGGTATTATTCCTGTTAATATTGAAACTTGTAATTCGATCAAAATCAATGATGCTGAATTGTGGCATCAGAGACTTGGACATGTTAATTACAAGGATCTCACTAAGATTGCCAATAAAGAGTTAATCAGAGGAATTTTAAAGTTGGGAAGTCAATTGAATCGGGTCTGTGGTGCGTGTCAGGTGGGTAAACAGACTAGAGTTCCACATAAAAAGACTGATGGTTTAGGCACCAAAGCTCCTCTGGAGCTGATTCACATGGATTTGATGGAACCAACTATGACTGAAAGTTTAGGTAAAAAAAATACATTTTTATGGTTGTGGATGATTTCTCTCGGTTTACTTGGGTTAATTTTTTAATAGAGAAGTCTGACACGTTCTCGAGTTTCAAAACTCTTGTCCTTAAGTTTCAAAATGAAAAACCGAAGTTCCACAATTCAGTTATCCGTATTCGGTCTGATCATCGGAAGGAGTTTGAAAACTGCGAATTCACTTCATTTTGTGAAGAGTTGGATATACAGCATGAATTTTATGCGCCTAAAACTCCTCAGCAAAATGGAGTGGTTAAAAGAAAAAATCGAATTCTTCAAGAATGGCATGGGCCATGTTGCACAATAAGAAGGTTTCACAACATTTTTGGGCAGAAGCGATATACATTGCATGTTACATAATTAACTGTATCTACCTGAGACCAGGAACCCTTCACACACCCTATGAACTCTGGAAAGGAACGAAGCCGACAGTCAAGTACTTCTGTACTTTTGGTAGTAAGTGCTATATTTTTCGAGATAGGAAACAGTTGTGTAAATTCGACACCCGTAGTGATGAGGAAATTTTCTTAGGTTACTCCACAAATAGTCGTGCATATAGAGTTTTTAACAATAGAATATCTACTGTTATGGAATCTATAAACGTGGTTATTAATGATGAACCAATTTTTACACTTGCTGATATTGATTTTCCTATTTCAGGAAAACTTATTAAAGAAGCGGAAGCTGAAAAAGTTGAAAGTCAGTCTACACTAGAAGGATGTGATGACCAAGCCGAGAAGACTCCCACTCATGTGAAACAGGAAACACATGTGCAAGAAGCAGAACCCAAAGATTCTCAAAAGAAAAGTCTGGAACCCTCTGCAAGGGTAAAGCTCAATCATCCAGTCTCCCAAGTTCTTGGAGAAGTCACAGACAGAATGCGGACTCGACGTTAAATGCGGGATGAGGTAATTAATTTGTGTTATGTGTCATTAATTGAGCCAAAAAATGTCAATGAGGCCTTGTTTGATGAGTATTAGACTAATGCTATGCATGAGGAGCTAGAACAATTTATCAGAAATAATGTGTGGAAACTAGTCCCTCGGCCCTCTGACAAAAATGTCATTGGAACCAAATGGATATTTAAAAATAAAACAAATGAATTTGGTAAAGTGATAAGAAATAAGGTTAGACTTGTCGTACAAGGCTATACTCAGGTTGAGGGAATTGATTTTGATCAGACGTTTTCCCATGTTGCACGTCTTGAATCCATCAGAATTCTATTTTCTATTACATGTAAACTACACATCAAACTATTTCAAATGAACGTCAAGAGTGCCTTCTTGAATGGTGATCTCAAAGAAGAGGCATATGTTGAGCAACCTAAAGGGTTTGTTGACCCGTCTGTGCTTAATCGTGTTCTGAAACTGAGAAAAGCCTTGTATGGGCTGAAACAGGCTCCTAGAGCTTGGTATAACAGGCTAACTTCATTCCTGTTAGAGAAAGGTTTTTCTAGGGGTGGCATTGACAGGACTTTGTTTATTTACACGCAGACCCATGACATCCTTGTTGCTCAAATATATGTCGATGACATAGTTTTTGGGTTAGTTGATGACACTCTTCTAACAAAATTTTCAAAAGACATGAGCACTAAATTTGAAATGAGCCTAATGGGAGAACTGAATTGTTTCTTAGGGCTTCAGGTCAAACAGTCTGAATCAGGCATGTTTATCTCTCAATCCAAGTACGGTAGGAATCAGGCGAGTCCCAAAGAGTCTCATTTGCAAGCAGTTAAACGGATCATCAAATATGTGAATGGGACTTCTGGGTATGGAATTTGGTTTACATATGATACAACTGCTGACATAGTGGGCTTTTCTGATGCTGATTGGGTTGGGAGTGTCGATGATAGAAAAAGGGCCTCGGGTGGGTGTTTTTACATAGGAAACAATCTTGTCTCCTGGCATAGCAAAATGCAAAATTCCATCTCCCTTTCTACAGCTGAAGCTGAATACATAACAGCTGGGAGTGGTTGCACTCAGCTTTTATAGATGAAGCAGATGTTGTCTGATTATGGGTTTGAACAAGGTCTTATCATGTTGTATTGTGACAATACTAGTGCTATAAATATCTCTAAGAATCCTGTTCAACATTCTCGAACTAAGCACATTGATATCTGTCATCACTTCATTCAGGATCTTGTAGAAGATGGCACATATGTTCTTGAGCATATAGACACTGAGTTACAGCGTGCTGACATTCTCACTAAACCTCTTGACCATCCTCGGTTTGAGTTTCTTAGGAAGACTCTCGGAGTCTGCCTTGTCGAGTAATATCTTTCTTCCTTACATAAAAAAAAGAGGAGTTTTGGACACCTTGTATGAAGTTCTAAGTACCTTTTGTTAATCTAGGTATCCGTATGTTTTGTCTTGATTGCTTTGACATCCAGAGGCTTGCTATTTTTCTGTGGTTGAATTGGTCCTCTCACATAACTCTTGCAATACATTTGGACCTAATTATATTCTGTACACCACTGGTGGTCAAGGTTAGTCTAGTTTTTCATATAAAAGACTCCACTGGTGATTGAGTTCTGACTCTGTATCAGTTCTCCTTGATTACATGAAATGACCTGTTGACAACCCTTATATTCTTTAAAGATGATTTTCACTCTGATCTGGGCATTATTTTTTTGGATAGTTGATTGAGTAAATAGCTACCGATACAGACCATGTCTTTTTGTACGTACTAGTGTGTAGCAGCCTCGGTTTAAGTGCCAATATGCGTTTGTCTCTAAGAAAATGGCTACCTATGCGAACTTTACTTTTTCGTTCGTATTAGTGTGAAAGCCGCCTTTGCATTCGTGGTTGTTTTTGAAAAAGGTTTGGCTCTAGAAATGGCTACCTAAGTGTGCCTTCCTTTCTCGCACGTCTTAGTGTGGCAGCTGCCAGTGGAACCTACCTACTTTTCTTTCCGTGCCTGGATTAAGGGAGAGTTTGTTTGACGAGCTTGCTTGGGTTATAATGGAATCATTATGTGTAACTCATTGATATTTGATATGGTTCAGAGAAACTCGCATCGTTGGGTTCGATATGTACTCAACCGTCTACCCATGTTCATATCAGTTCACACACTCACATGATATCATAAAAGTCGTTCTGAATATATTTCTACTTTTATATGAGTGGGCTTTGTCACAAAGATTACTAACTATGTCTCTGAGTGTGTCATTGAACATTGCATCCATATAGTCTGGATTTTGCTTGGTACTCATCTCTTCTTTAGTGTGACCTTCTTCTTAAAAAGTTTTTTTTGTTTTTTTATTTTGTATGTTTTCTCTCTTCATTTTTTTTTGGTGTTAGGTGTGTCTTGAGTTTTTGACCCATGTGTGTGACCGCTTGCTACACCGCTCGAGCGGTGTCTCAAGCAGTTTGTAGCTTCTCTTGGTTCTTCTGTTCTCTGTTCTTAGTACCGAAGTCATCTTTTCACCGCCCGATAGACCGATCGAGCGGTCACTCGGGTGGTCTGTCTCTCGTCTCGGTATCTCTGTTTTTCTTCTTATTTTGTGTCTAAGAGGGGACACCGCTCAAGCAGTATAAAGACCGATCGAGCGGTCTTTGCGCCTACAGAGTTTTCAAATTGCCTTCGAGGGGTTTTTTTTCCCATTTGTTTTGGTGTCTCTCTCTCCCCTCTTTGCATTGTCACTTCTTTCGTGGACAGTCATCAAGGCTAAAACTTTTCGAGGAGTTTTTTGTGGGTGTTCACTCCTTTTAGGTATGTTGTACTCCTCTCTCTCTTTCTTTCGAGTATGGCCTATGCTGTTTTAGGTTTTTTTTATTTATTTTGTTATGAGGTTGTGATATGTTTTTAGTGATCTATATTATCTAGGTTTAAGGGTTGTATTTTTTTTTGTGTTGTGTTATGTTTGGTCTAATGTTTTTTTTGTGTTTGGTTTTATTTTTTTTTCTTTTTCTCTCCTTATTCCATTCTTTGTCCTCGTGGGTTGTGGTGGGTGATATTTGGTTCGATTTTTCTCCTTCTGGTGTCTGGGAATGTTTTCTTCTTTCATCTTGTGGTCTTTGTTTAATACCTTAGAATTATGCCCCCCCAAATACCTAGCCAAATCCACTACCCTTGGCAATGTCTTCGAGCTCTCTCGTAGATTTCAAACTAAGTCTTCTCTTAAAACCTACCTTGAATCATATGCAAAACGCCCAATTCTTTTAGAACGGAGTGTTGTTTTTAGGGATTTCCCTAATAATCCTGTAACTGTCTCATTCATTGCTCTTAAGTGGGAAGCCTTATTATCCTTCACATCTTCTCTCTCTGTTAATTTGGCTCTGGTTCGAGAGTTTTATAACTCTCTTGTTGAGAAATCCTCTGAGGTTAACTCTTTTTTCGGTCATGTTCGAGGCATTGACTTTCAGTTCACTCCTGATACGATTGCCTCGTGGCTCGGTCTCGAGTCTCGACCTCTTTACCCTGTCTTTCTTCGTTCCTCTTTCTTCCGTGATGAAGCTTTTGACTATGGCCCAACCTCCTCGACCATTTGTGGGTCTTCCCATTCATGGGTAGCGGGAGTCTTGATCCCTCGACGGGATCTTACCTCCGATTATCACCTTCTTAATCGTATTGTGTGTGCAAACATTGCTCCGAAAGGCCACACATCTGAGATTTTCCAGTCTCATGGCTATTGGATGTGGGTAATTGCTAATTATAAATCTGTTGATGTCAGTCTCGTGATGTTCTATGCTGTAGTCTGGGTGGTTGGTGGAAAATCTTCTTTTGGTCTTCCGTTTGGGTTCTTTATCACCCAATACCTCCGCTCCCATCGCGTCCCCGATACCACTCAGGGGCTCATCCTGATGAGCTTGCTTTCCTCCCTATACCCATTTCTAAAACCACACTTAAACAGAGCTCTTCCCATATTTTTCGTGTTTTCCCCTGTAAGTACTTCTGGGGCCGGAGCTGCAGATCCCGAGGAGCTAGGCCTTGATCCAGATGTTGATCTTCCTGCTGAGCCTGAGGTTCATGATCGGTTGACACGGCTGAAGGCTGAGGTTGGGTTGATACGTGAGGACGTCAATTTTCTTCGGGCGGATATTCAGAGTTTGATTCAGCATGAGTAGACGGTTTGGCAGGAGCAGCAGAAGTTCATGGCTTTCTTCTGTGCTCGACTCCCTCCTTCCCAGTGATTTATATGCCTTACTTTGGCAATTCCGTGCCAAAGAGGGAGATAGATTGGTAGTTGATACATTGGTACAGTATTGATACATTGGTACAATATACTTTTTTGTTTTTGGTACTCTTCTTGATTTAGTATAGTGGCCCATTGAATATCATTGGTTTTGGATATTTGACTCTCGTAGTTTTCGGTAGACATTGGTTTTGGTGTTTCATATACATTGGTTTTGGTATGTATAGTTACTCTTGGAGATCTTTGGGATATTCATTGGTTTTACCTGGAGCACTTTGAGATATACATTGTGTTTTAGTTATACATTGTGTTTAACTTTGTATGTATTCCTCTCATATGGTATTCTTGGTTTCATTTGTTCAATCATTGTGTTTTATATCGCTATTGAATGGAATATGCCTCATATTTGTGGGAATAGTTGTTCTTATTGAATTGTCTTTTGGTTATCACAAAATTGCCAAATGGGGAGATTGTTAAGATATTTTTTTCTCCTAATAATTGTCCTCCAAGTGTTGGCATGTCTGTGACTCATTGTTTAAATGGTATCAAATTCCTCGATATGATACACTTTTTGGTATTTGAAAGTTGTTTTGTAGATTTGACAAGAAATGTGAAATCAATGATCAAGGTAGATGAAATTATGGTTTATGCTCCTGAGACAATTTTTGTTCCTTAACTGGCTAGATTGCTCGATCGGTCTAAAGACCTCTTGAGCGGTTTATCTCGAGTCTTAATTTTATTGCAGTAGGATTAGCAATTTTTTTGAGAGATATATATTGTTTCAATTTAGGCAACTAGTGTTAGCGGGGGTTATTATTTTGTTTTGCTTAAGAGGCTGCTGCTGTATTGGGTGAGTGGGAGTTTTCAAGCAAGAATTGATGATTCAATGCTAGTTTGATACATTCAAAGATCATCATCAATTCACCATATTCATCATCACAACCAGTACTTGAGAGAAGTCTGAAGTGACAAAGTTCGAATAAGGATTCCAACGGCAAGCAAGCACGGAATTGGCTCACGAGGATTCGGCAAGTAGACGGGTAGTTTTAGGTTGAGAATTCAACTGGCATTGTAAGGTTTTTCTTGTAACTAAACTCTTATATAGTGTTTGTTTTTCTCAGACTATGATTAGTTATGTGATTTTTATCTTTATTGGGGTTTTTCACGTAAAAATTCTCTTATCTTATTGTGTGTTGGTTGGTTCATGTGTTTGTGTGATTTTTATATAATTGTTGCATATCAAAATTTAATTTTTTTAATAATTTTTATGTAGAAACTCATATAATGAACTCAAATAAATAAACTCAAACAAAAATGCAATATACTAAATGTGACACGAATAGTTCAAAAGGAGGACTCAAAGTTAAAATTAAGTTAAAATTAATAATAGAGGAATAGGATAGAGCGTAAGATTAGCCATGTACGGAATTGATTTAGGTCTGACCGAAAATATTTAAGTTTTTTAATTTGTTTTTTTTGTTAAAAATGTAAAAAAAGTTTAATATAATTCGTTTGATAAAAAAAATAAAAAGTAAAAAATTAAAATTAAAATACTAATTCTTGTAATATTTTATTAACGTTTTCATCTCATTTTAAAAAGTAACAATACTTTTGTTTAATAATTTATTTACTATTTTTTTGTTCCAATTTATTCCAATAACTAATACACCCACGTCCCAAATTAATAGCAATATGGACAACAAGTATATTAACGGGTGCAACCTGAAATTGTTTAAAAACTTTAGGGGAGAAATGAAATTATTCTTTAGTTGAACTCAAGTGCACATGAAATGCAATTATTCTTTAGAAAAGGACGAAGATCGAGAATTGTACCTAAATGATTCTTTGAGGTAGGTTGCTGTTAACCATTGAAGAAGATTAGCTTACAGAATACGCTTAGGGTTTAAGAAGGAGAGAATGGAGAGCAAATGGAGAGAGAATAGTTGACGGTGAGAGTTGATGTATCAAAGTCCTTTAATGACAGAGCAAACAAAGAGGCGAAATGATAGACCAAACGACAAAATGATAGACTAGGGTTGTACAAAAAATTTAATAAATATGAGAATCGAATCAATTCGACTTTTATAAATTGAATTAGTTCGACTTTTACAAGTAATTAATTTGGTCTTGAATTTTAAAAAGAAAAATTAATAATATTAGTTCGATTATTGAATTATTATGAAATTAACCAGAGTGAATCCGAGAACCAAACTTTTAAAAAGTAGGTTAAGGGTGTACAAAAAAATTTAAAAACCTAAAAATTGAACTAATTTGACTTCTATAAATTAGGTTAGTTCGATTTTTACAAGTGATTGATTTGGTTTTGGATCTCAAAAAGAAAAATTGATAATAGTGGTTTAGTTTCTGAATTAGTCTAAAATTAATCAGAGTCAACCCGAGAATCAAACCGTATAAATTCATTTATATATATATATATATATAGGCACACTTGTAAAAATAAAAAGATATTATCATAAGATTACATATATAATTATCGTGAAAAATAATAATTTTTTTTTTAATTTTACAAATTAAAAAAAAAAGTTATTAGATTAGATAATTATTATTAATTATTGTTTATTTTTCATATATCATATATTTTTATAAATTATTTGTTAGATATTTATCATTTATTTTACTAAATAAATTGTAAAATAATTATTGTAAGATTTTATTTTATACTTTTATTATATTGTACGAGTGTTATCTTTTATTTATTATTTATTTTAAACTTTTAAAATTTATACATAATAATTTTTTTTATGTGGATAAAGTAATTTTTAAAATTTATAAAACTGTGGTTCCAAATTCAACCAACCCAATTTTAATGAGTTTAGTTTGGTTCTACAAAATAATTGGGTTGGTTCTGAATAAAAAAATTAAAATTAATTAAAATTAATTTAATTTTAAATTTAGTATAAAATCGAACTAAATCGACTCATGTACACTTGTAATAGGACATAAACTTTTAAACAATTTAACATTAAAACTAATTCTTCTGCAAGCTTTTTACAAAAGACTAATAATTAATTAACTTGAAAATAAATTAGATACGGGACAAAATAGGTAAAATTAACAGTTGATAAATAAAATAAAAAAATTAATAATTTAAAAAATAAAAATGAAATTAACCCATATATAAAACTTTCATAACACTTGAAGGAGAGAGAGAGAGAGAGAGAGAGGTGATCTGAGCAGACCAATTGCCGATGGATGCTAGAAATATTGCAGCGCTAAAGCTCTTCGTGGAGCGGTGCAAATCCAACCCTTCGATTCTGCACAGCCCATCTCTTTCGTTTTTCAAAACCTATATCCAAAGGTATAATCTCTAACCTATTAATGGCTTCTAATCACTCTCGAATTTCTCATTTGAGACATTTTTGTGATCATTTTGTCTCTAGCCTTGGCGCTCGAATTTCACCAGAAACTCCGACATCAGTAAGCATCGCACCCTTAATTGCTTCAAATATTTTGATCTCTCTGCTTTAGGAAATCCACTGCTCCGAAACGTATGACTACGATAATTCTACTGTTTTTTTGTTTATTTTTGAGTGTGTTGTTGGTTATGGTGAACTTAACAATGAATGGTTTTTGTAAAGGAAAGTGTAAGCATCGGCCCTGTTTGGGCTAAAATTTGGATATTTTGGTTATTTTTGTATTTTATGATTTTTTTTTTATCTTTTGACTATATTTTTTTTACTTTCCCGAGTTGTCGGGACGAGATGATACGAAAAAGTAAAAGTAAAAAATTTGGACTAAAAGATGTAAAAGTTCAGCCAAAATAAATAACATAAGATTTGGCTTATTTGCTTATTTTGTTTTTTTTTTCTTCTTTCTGGTTTTTTATTTATTTTGATAAAAAGTTTTATTTTTCCGGCTCCTCTCGATGGGACGACTCGAAAATTCTACTAAATGATGGGGAAAAAAAGTTCACTAATGACAAAAAGAAAACAAAATGAAATAAGGAAAAAAGAAATTATCCCAAACGGGGATAGTTGGCAACTCAGCTGTAAGCCTTTTTCATTTTTTTTTTCCTTTTGAGCTTTAAGCCTAGAAAAATGAAAATCTCATTTAGTTTCAACCCATCTTGACTTGAAGCCAATGTTAAGCTTGTGATTTTAAGCCAAAATTAAAACCCGACTTTCTGCCTTATAGCCAAAAGAGTAACTAAATTTTGCCAAAAAGCCAAAAACAACAAATACAACAACAACAATAACAACAAAGCTAAAATTCCAATTGAGGCTTTTTGCTTTTTGATTTTTTGACTTTAAGAAAAAAGGAAAAAGTTGGCTTTAAGCCGGTTGCCAAATGAGCTAAATAATACTATTTCAGTTTATTAACTCATGGGATTGTCTGGATGTTCCATGAAAATTATGTGATTTCAATTTGTTTACTATATTGCCTGAAGATGTTAGCTACTTGAAGAATGGGAACTGGGAGATATTTCTTTTTAACTCTGCATTTGGGTTTTGGAACTTGATTTTAGCTAATCTATGAGGAGTAGCTTATGCCTTAGATTTATGGTGGCATGGTGGGGGACATTCTCAAATAGGGTTGGCACATTTCCACCTTAGACATGGTGTAGGTATGTAGGCATGAGTGGAGGCAATTGCCTCAACTAACGTCTGGAAAGTTACACTTTAACCTAACAATCTTCTAGTACCATTGCACATATTTTAGCCATTGGGTTAGCCAATTTCCAGTAACAGTTCTTTCAGACATTTTATTCACACCCTCGGTAGGATATGATCCATCAGGAGCAATACTAAAATGCTTAGATTTCAATTCTTACAGTAGAAAAGAACCTCAATACCCTTCAAATAAGGAGAGAGTGGGAATCCTTGTCCACACCACCATCCGAAAGCTGCTACCTACGCTGGAAGACCACGAAAGCAAGTACCTTTGGCTTCATTGGTTCTGTATTTCACTTTCCCCATTCCTTTTCCTGCAGTATCTCGTCTCCTTGCCTGCTTGGGTCATTGTCTCCCGTCAAAATAGTACTCTTCTCGTTCTGCTGAGCCCCCTACTGTGATTTCTGCCTCTGGCTCTCGATCTTCTATCTTTGGGTCCT
The DNA here is from genome assembly GCA_034768845.1 of Heliamphora exappendiculata. Lineage (NCBI taxonomy): Eukaryota > Viridiplantae > Streptophyta > Magnoliopsida > Ericales > Sarraceniaceae > Heliamphora > Heliamphora exappendiculata. The sequence continues at coordinate 48,379 of JAOTRH010000007.1, read as the reverse complement.
TTGCTTCTCGTGATTCTTCCAGCTGTCATGCATTTGGCTAGTCTATTGGGTGCCGCTATTGTCATGTGTGGGTCATATGCTGAAGGACTATGCCAAGAAGCAAGCTGATCTTCATAGGCATCAATTCGCCTTTGAAACACAAGTAGTAGTTAACCGCACGGCAACAAAAGTCGTAGCGATTTGTGATGATATAGTTTGCGTCTTCCTCTGCTCAATTCAACAATTGGATGTACACTTCGAGTTGCCTTATGAGATTTCATTGATTAGATTGCTCTTTAGGAATTGATCAATTTGAGTTTTCGATCATAACAATATTGACCTTCATCATATGCATAATGCAGGCAGGTATGGTATCCTTGTAGTCTTTTGTTGTAGTTAGTTGGACTTTTCTGCTGGAATGTATTCTAATATGGGTGCGTGCTACTCTTTTTACCAGTGTGACTTCTTATCAGTAACGGCTAGTCGAGCTGGTTTGCTGCTGCGTGTAATTGTGAGATATTTTGTTCGTTCGTGTAGCTTCTGGGTGGTAGAGCACAGGATGATCAAATCCGCTACACCTACCCTCCTCCTTCCTTTTTGACCAGTTTCCAGCATCTTTTGCAAATCGATAAACTTTTGGTTGCCTACGTTTATGGAAGGATGGTTCATTCTTTGCACCCGGTGCTGCTTTTCATTCCATTGTTATCCCAAATGCTACCTTATGGGCGGGCCTGTTCCGATGCTTTTTATTCTTCATAGTAATCTCCTTTACCCGGCTCACTTTTCGAAACTAATCCCTATCCTTACTTTCAAGCTCCCATCCTAGACTCGGACCCTTTTAAAGAGAAGATCGAGGAAAATATAAGAAGTTTTGTTCGAAATCCGTGTGATGATGTCTTCGTCTTCATCTGTAGTCTCTTATCTATGAACCCTCTATCCTTTTTCTCATGAGCAAGCGTCGTGCATGTAGATTAAATTCTATAAGCTTGTCAAGCTTGGACATGGCGCAACAAGAAGAGAATTAGTAGAATAGGATGAAGAATTTCTTATTCTTTTCTACCTTCCTACCCCACACATTTCTCATGTCCAACGGGGGATCAACAACACCATTCATAGGTGACAACATAAGTACACAACTATCCTTGATTACGAGTACTTGATTTGATGTGAAAGCCTATCAAATAAATTTGAGCAGTACAAACATTGGTAATGTAATATATATTCGTCTTTCTGATCATCGGCAATATATATTCGTCTTTCTGATCATCGGCCTTTTCTCACCTGCCAATATCAAGACAAGGAAGGGTGATCTCTCCTTAAAGAAATCAAAAGGAACATAGAAAAACCCGTCCGTCTCATATAGATCGAGACTTGTAGCTTGATTTTTAACTCATTCTATACTAGGAAGAATTGTATGAAATTCTCTGATCACACTTATATTTATTTTTATATAATATCCAACAAGATAATTCCCATGAACTCTTTGATGTCATAGAAGTGTGGGGGAAGGTAGGAAGGTGGTGAGATATTGCCAACCTGGTCAATGAAACCCGTCCCTATGGACGTATTACATATCCTACTCGGAAGACCATGATAATAGGAGTAAAGTGTTACAAGCGCAGGGAGAATAAAATTTTACTTTGAACAACAAAGGCGATTATTGCTATGAGAAAACTTTGGTTAGCTAAGGAGAAAAGCTATTGACATACTATTTCTAATCCTTGGGATTTGATTGTATGTCGGAAGTTATGCCTTGAAAGCTAAGAAAACTAGCAGAGCCAATGCAATGATCGATAGCTTTAAGCGATAGGGGCGAAGACCATCATAAAGGTTATTTAGGAAGGAAGCCCCCATCCCTCCTATGTTGTAAAAGGAAAGTGCATATCTTTTTGTAACACACTTCCGACTTGATGCTGGCGAGGTAAGCATTCTGTTCTTAAGCCATCTTGCCTCAGTCTCCTAATGTCTCATTTCCTTCATTCAACGATTGGATACGCACTTTGTCATAAAAGGTCTTAGTGATCAACTAAATACATCTTAGATCTGCCAGCCTGCATGCACATGCAAAACTCTAAGCCATGTTCATCAGAACATCGATGTAAAGAAAAGAAAAAATCATCTTTTGGGCTTGCCTTGTGCTTACCTTTGCAACTATTAGAGAAAGGTTTGTAACCCTCGAAAGAAAAAGGTGAGTTGATAGCGGTTTGGGCATCCCGGTTTTAAGCAAAGCCATCTTGCCTCAGTCTCCTCTTGTCTCCTTTCTTTGATTCATCGATTGGGTATGCAAATCGCCATGAAAGATTTGGGTGATCTTCTTTTCTTGGAAATCGAAGCCAAGCGTACATCTACTGCTTTAGCCTTAACTCAGATTAAATACCCATTGGAGACTAAATACACATTGGATCTGCATTCCTACTACTTCTAGCTACAAGAATCAATCCTTGCTTAACACTGCTAAGAGTAATATAAGGGTTGATACTTGATTCGAGTTAAAGTAAGTAGAATTAATAACAAAAACAAAGCTAATGCAAACAATAAGCAAGATTGCCCAAAGAATTTCTACCTCTTATTATAATGTGAGCTTCTAGGGGTGCACGCATGCATGGAGGAAGTTTGAGTGCGATGCAAATGGCTAAAATATTTTTTGTGTTATATGATTATCAATTAAATAAAAACCTATTTTATGTTTTAATCCTTACATCTACTACTGGTGGTGTAACAACTAGTTTTGCTTGGGATGGCTATTGATACGAGGATAAATCCCACTATACTCGAAACCTATTTTATCCTCGCTCTACTCGAAACCTAGGAAAGAAATTAGTAAAAAGCTTAGTTTGATAATATTGTCGCGTCTATTGTCAAACTAAGCTTCATATTGTCTAATTACCAAGGTATCAAAATGGAGCTTCCAGAGGCAAGCTAAAGCGGAGAAGGTTTACTTCTAGAGATTCTCTCTGAGTAGTCTATCAAAGCACATTGAGAATGGCTCTGACTAAGTATCTGGTGTGGGATCATCTGTAAAGCTGGAAAAGCTAGATGAGGCTAGTGACAAGACAAGTTCAAATTATATTTTTTGTGACTAATATCTGATCTAGAAATGAGTTGATGAACCCTTTGTAGCTCCCTTTTTTTTTGGGTGTGCAGCAGTGTCATATCAAAATACCCAACAAACGTTAGCTTTGCTTGAAAATGAGGTAATCTAGCAGCACATTCGAGTGTTACTACGTTGCTATGACTTCACTTAAGTCACTAGCCTTACCTTCGGCATCCCTCTTCTTGCGATGAAGGTAATGACCTCGAGCATGACCAACTCCCATAGTGGGACGAAGTCACCAATCATATGGTTGCCCGATAATTACTAGCGATTCTGACTTCATGCAGGTGAGTTGCAGCCTGCAATTCAAACCGAGGATGAGTTTTTGGAGTTAGGTTGTCCTCGTGGGATTGCGATTCTTTGTCCCAGTCATTATTGCACTAATGTCGTCCAGGCTATAAGGGGTATGATGACGTGACGTACTCCTCACCTTCCTTCGACTTCAACTGTTTAGGGTTTTAAACTCGATTGTTGGGATTTTATGGACACAAATCCCCTAACGCAGCGAAAAGAATGTAGGTTACGATCCACACAAAACAAGTAAAGATATAGCAATCACACGAATCAAGCTTTACGTAGTTTGGCTGACTGCCTACCTCCACGAGAAAGAAGAATAATAAATCCACTATATGCAAATATGGATTACAAGATTCACTCTCTCAACCTCGCAATCACTATACCCTCAAGCTGAGCCTATCTTTATCTCTCCATACTCTCTTTAGTCTTTAAACTGAGTCTCTCTAGGGTAATAGACGTTCTAGGGTTTATAGAATATAATAACCCACAAAAAACCCTCGAAAAAACGCCTCAGAACGTCACCCAACGAGTGCGCACCAGCGCCATACACTGTCGTTCCCTGACCTTCTGGTGCTCAAGCGCCATCTGGCGTCTAGCTAGCGTACAGTTCTTGTCTTACCCCCTCAAGAACATAGCTAGCGCCCCGCTAGCACTAGTTTTTGGTGTCTTGAGCACTCAGGCGCCCTGCTAGCGCAAGCTAGCACCAACTAGTGCCGGTTTCTAGTTTTCTTGGGAAATTCGAGTCACAAACCCAACAATGATGACAACTAAACACGAGGGTTGTGTTTGTTGCGAGACTTAATCTAGCACCTTACGACATGGGATGACGACAATCATGCAGCATCTGTGTTCGCGTTCCCGAAGGCACCCCTCTTTCAAGAGGATTCGCGGCATGTCAAGTGCTATTGTCACCGGCTGCCTTGTGGCATCCCATGATGGCTTAAATATTGTGCCTTAGTACACTCTTGTTAGGCCTAAGGTGTGCCCATATGGTCGGCCAAGAAACGACCCAAGGAGGCTCAAGGGAGGTCCAAGCATGCTGCATTGATAGCCGAGGCCAGCGCCCAATGCCCAGCAGCATGAACAACATGCCAACAGCAGTTCCAGCATGCGTGCCAGTGCACTCAACAGAAGCCTCGTGCGCCAGCTTGCTTGGTATGCCTTAGCGCTAAGCGCGCCCCAGTGCGCCGTACTCCTAGTGCCAGCACTTCCCACTAGTTCCCTTGCATGCACAACAGCCATGCTAGCGCACCTTGTGCTTGACATACCAGATTCAATTTTTATGCAATTTTTGAAGCATTCGATCATATCTTTCGCATAACCTTCGGTCATTTTTATTGTAGGAATTATGAGCTAATTTGTGATGTAATGCTGATGACTTAGTTATTTTTCTGTGATTTTAATTGAATTTTGGGAAAGCCATTATGTCTCTTCAAAATTCAAACATAATGATGTTTGCTCCTGCTAAAGTTCTAATGGCTTAGAATGCTTTTATAGGGAAGGGTCGTGAACTTGCTTTCTTACCTTTTTTTATGTATTTTGCCTAGAGTTAGGCCTTGCATTATGCTATGTTTTTGCAATGACCTAATTTTGTAATTCACTTGTCTAGTCACTTAAAAAGTTTTCTTTAATGCACTTGAATGCCATTGTACTTTTGCTTCTGTTCTCAATTATGTTACCTTGTGTTAGTTTATGTTGCTTCTAACTTTACCTGTGAGGTGTATTGAGCTTGGCGAGCTTACCTAACGAGACTTGGCAAGCCGCACACGTGATGCGGGCTGTGCGTTGCCGTGCCATAAGCTTTGTCCCGTGACAGTTGGTATTAGAGCCACAGAGGTAGAAAGATTGGGCTTGTTCTTAGAGAAGGATTCCAACCAAATCATTGTAGTAAATTTGACAACTCAACCTGTATATGGTGTTGCAAAGTTAGTCTAAGTTAGAATTTGTTCGTGGGAAGGACGACTTAACTTTACAGCGGTGCCTATGGATGACTTTCAAGCTATCCTTGGATTAGAATTTCTAAGGTAGATGCAATGGCATTGATGCCGATAAGTTTATTTTAGCTTTGCAGGTAAAAAAGGGAATCAATTGGCATAAACTTACTTAGGCAACCTACCTTATCCATGGAAGAGTTTTTGGAGAGGGGGCCAATCCCTAGCTTATTCAAAAAGTCTTGAAAGAGTTCAAGGACATGATGCCTATAGAGCTTCTAAGCATCTCTCACCTAGGAGGGGCGTTGATCATGCTATTGAGTTAGTGCCAGGCCACTAGCTCGTGCTTCTTATTAGATGGCTATTCTAGAGTTGTAAGAGTTGGGGAAGTAGCTCACGGAGTTGAATGATGCAAGATTCATCAGTTCTTCTAAAGCACCATTTGGAGCACCAGTGCTCTTTTAAAAGAAGTACAATAGGAGTTTTAGACTGTGTATTGACTGTAGGGCTCTCAACAACATCACCATCAAGAATAAATATCCCATTCCTGTTATTGCCGATTCATTTGATTAGTTGAGTAAGACAGTATTTCACCAAGCTGGACTTAAGGTCATGTTATTATCAAGTGGCGAATCAAGGATGGGGATGAGTTGAAGGCAAGTGTGTCACTCAATATGGGCCTTCCGAGTTTCTTGTCATGCCGTTTGGCCTTACCAATGCGCCGACTACTTTTTGTACTCTAAGGAATGATGAGTATCTTGATAAGTTCGTGGTGGTGTATCTTGATGACATTGTATTTATAGCTCCACGTTAGAGGAACGCGCGAAGCATTTGAAGTTGATCTTTCAGAAGATATTGGAGAACCAACTTTATTTCAAGTAGGAGAAATGTTCTTTTGCTCAAGAACGTATCAAGTTCTTAGGGCATATTATCTGGATGGACCAGAAGAAAGTCAAGGCATTCCATAACTAGCAGGCACCCTCAAGTGTGTTAAGAGTTGAGATCACTCTTGGGTTGACCAACTACTATTGCGATTTATGGAGGGCTATACTAATATTGCCACCCCATTGATATAGTTACTTAAGAAGAGCAAGAAGTGGATTAAGTCAGGGAAGAACCAAAAATCCTTTGACGAGTTAAAGCGATTCTATGTCAAGAGATCTAGTTTTGACTCTTTCAGACATTTCCAAGCCTTTAGAAGTGTAAACTGATGCATCAAACTTTGCACTTGTAAGAGTTTTGCTACAAGTTGGACATTTAGTGGCATATAAGAGCCGCCAGTTGAATGATGCGGAGCAGAGGTACACAACACGTGAGAAAGAGCTTCTAGCCATGATACATTGCCTTAGGTGTCGAGGCTTTACTTATTGGGAAAACGGTTTTTTGTGGTGAAGACAGATAATTCTGTTGTAAGCCACTTCTTATCACAACCAAAGCTCAATGCGGTATAAACAAGGTGGCAAGAGCAACTTGCAGAGTTTGATGTGGCTTTGGAGTATAAGACGGGTGCCACTAGTAATGTTGGAGATGTATTAAGTTGGAGAGAAGATCTTGCCTTATATCGTGTTTTAACAATTTCAACATCTTCTATTTGGATGCGAGAGCGCATCCGTGCTCACCTCGACAAGGATTTTGTCCTGAAGAGCATCATCAGCGTTTTCAAGAAGGGAAAGACTTGCCAGTTTTGGGTACAAGATGGCTTGCTTAGGACGTTGGGTGGCAAAATCTGTTCCTAAGGTCGACAGTTTGAGGACACTTTTGGCTAAGTTTCATGACACCAAATGGGCAGAACATCCAGAGGGTGCGAGGACTATGGGGGTGTTTGGAAAAGCTACTTCTAGTAGTTTTTAAATTTTTACTACTAATTTTAGCTATAAGTTATAAGTTTTTCTAAACACCCACAATTTATGCTACATCTTATAACTACTTTTTCTTATATTTTAGTTATAAGCAACAATTTTTATGAAACACTCACAACTTATGGTACAAGTTACAATCTATAAGTTATTAGTTTTAGTAACGCCAAACACCACCTATAGCTTTGCTAAAGCAAAGGTACTACTGGCCTCATTGCATGATGACGTGGAGGAGTATGCTTACACTTGTCTCACATGCTAACAAGACAAATTAGAGCATTCCAAGTAAGGCGGGTTGCTTGAATCCTTGCCTATTCTATCAATGCCGTCAGAGTGTTTCACTACACTTCACCAGCTAACCTAAGATGGGGGAGATTGGAACAATTCTTTACATTATTATGCAATTTTTGTGCTATCACCTAGGTATGTTTTAGTAGAGGAGACAACTCGATTCTTCTTCAAGTATAGGTTAAATATTGGGTACTGCCAAATAGTATTGTTAGCGACTAAGACACATTTCACACATTTCGTAGGTTGTTTTTGGATGGAACTCTTCAATATTCTCGGTCCCTGACTTGATATGTCTTTGAGTTATCACTCGTAGACGGATGATCAGATTGAGGGTTCAATAGTATGTTGGAGGAGTACCTATGTCATTTGTCGTTGCTAATCAAAGGAACTTTGTTTAACTCCGTGACATTGCTCAACTATACATTTCAATGCTAAGAGGAGTAGCTTTACGGGCAAGAGTACTTTTGAGGTAATCATTGGTCAATAATCATTGTTACCCTACGCAATAAAGGGACTTTATACAGTGAAAGTCCCTAAGAGCCTTTCAGTTTACTTGAGATTGGAAGGACATCGGCCTTTTCGTGTCTACTTGAATAAAGTAGCGATCAAGATAAAGAAATAAGCAGATGAGAATAGACTGCCATTACAGTTCAAAATGGGAGATCAAGTTCTTGTTAAGTTTCTACCTGAGAAACATAAATTCTTATTGGGACGAGACAAAACACTTATTCGTAAGTACGAGGGGCCGACATAAAGGAGTACCTAGGGCGTATTAGTAGTTTGGATTTATTTTGGCCCATATGTCTTTGGATGAAATTTCACCTAGCCTGTATCTTGTTGATGTGGAAAACTCATATAATAATGAGCCTACATGAGAAACTATTACGGCCAAACCAACAAAGAAGAGCCTAGAAGCAAGAGCTTAGAAGCGATTCTAGCAGATCAGATGACCACTTCTTCAAGAAAGAAATTCAGAGAGTTCTTTATCAAGTGGAGGTGATGCACTGATGATGAAATTAATTGGGAAAAGGAGTTGGACTTGATGGCTTTTGCAGAGGAGATCAAAGCTTACATAGCTTAGAAGTTGTTGAGGACGACGACACTTCGAGTGGGGACGAGTGCCACGGGCTGCCTCTTGGACCCTGTGATGGTTCAACTATGTGCCCTAGTGCAGTCAAATTAGGCCCAAGGTGTGCCCATGTGGCGGGCTAAACAAAAGTGCAAGCATACTAGCGTTGGGCGCTACCCTTGGCAATTGATGCAACCTAAGTAGTATAGACACGAACACACGACACGGTACGGACACAGCGACACAGTAATTTTCAAAAAATACAGGATACGACACGTTTAAGACAAGTTAAAAATTTATATTTATATATATTTATTATATGTCAAATATGTAAGTAATTTATTTAGTAGTAATTGAACATAGACAACATATTGCTAATAAAATTAAAGTCTTATATTTCATCTTATAAATGCACGCAAACATATTTAGTGTCCATAATTTGTATTTTGAAGAATACAAAATATTGTTACTATGAAGAAATTCATCACATAGGACGTGTTCGAAGAGTTCAAAAAGTATCCATCATATCGAGGAAATGCATGACATTATAAATTTAAATTTTTAAGGGTAAATTACACTGACCTCCCATGAGGTTCACGAAAATATCAACTACCTCTCCTGTAGTTTTTGAAATGTCACTAACCTCTCTTTTGGTTTAGTTTTTGCATCAAATTAGTTCAACCATCAAATTTTTGTTACTAAACGGAAAAATTGTTTTTCAATGTATATTTTTTGTTAGAAAATAATATATTCTTTTTTTATATAATAATAAAAATAGTTTTTGATGAAAAACAGTTTTAATATATTATTTTCTAATAGAAAAATATACATTGAAAAATAGTTTTTTCGTTAAATAGTAATGAAAATTTAACGGTTGGACTAATTTGATACAAAAACTAAACCAAATGAGAGATTAGTGACATTTTAGAAATCACAAGGTAGGTGGTTGATATTTTCTAGAACCTCATGGGAGGTCAGTGTAATTTACCCATTTTTTAATTAAGATACGCTTAAAAATTGATGGACACGAATTTAGAAGTGTCTGAGAAGTATCGTGTCCGACACAACACGCCTCGTTGGTAGAAGTGTCCATGCTTTTTAAGATGCAGCATCCTTGGCCTTCCTTGAGCATCCTTAGGGCATTTCTTGGCCCACCACATGGGCACACTTTGGGCCTAAACACGAGTGCCCTAAGGCACATATTTTATCCATTACACAATGCCAAGAGGCGGCTTGTGACACTCTCCCCTGCTCGAACTGTTATCGTCCTTGGTGACTTCTAAGCTAGGTAGGCATTGATTTCCTCTACAAAAGCCGTCAAGTCCCACTCCTTTTCCCAACTGATCCCTTCCACTTGATAAGAAACTCTCTGAATGTCTTTCTTAAAGAGGTGGTCATCCAAACTGTTAGAATTGCTTCTAGGCTCTTCTTATTTGGTTTGGCACTAATAGTTTGTTTTGTAGGCTCATTACTAGATGGGTCTTTCACATCAACATGATAAGGTTTGAGATAATTAATATGGAAGACTGGGTGAAATTTCATCCAAAGAGTCGATTTTATGTGAAATTTTTCCAATCTTCTTAACAATAGTAACCGGTCCCTTATACTTACGAATGTCTTTTGTCTCGTCTCAGGAAGAATTTTCATTGCTCAGGTAGAAGCTTAACAAGAACTTGTTCTCCCATTTTGAACTCTTATGGCCATCTATTCTCATCAGCCCATTTCCTTATCTTGATCGCATGAAAAGGTCGATTTCTTAATCTCGAGCAAACTGAAAGGCTCTTGGTGACTGCACTATATAAAGCCCCTTTATTGTGTAGGGCAACAATGGCTGTTGGCCAATGATTTTCACAAAAGCACTTTTGCCTGTAGAGCTACTCTTTTGAGCGTCAAAACATAGTTGAGCAATGTTAAAGAGTTAAACCCAATTCCTTTGACTAGCATTGACAAAATGACATGGGTACTCCTCCAACATACTATTGAACCGCTCAAGTTGATGTGAAAGACACATCAAGTTGTGAACCAATAATATTGAGGAGTTTAGTCTAGAAAGCACTTGTGAAACATGTGTCTCAATCGCTGACGCTACTCTTTGGCATTCCCTAGTATTTAATCATATACTTGAAGAAGAGTCGAGCTGCCTTTTCTACTGAAACATACTTGGGTGATGGCACAAGGATTGCATAGTTCGAGAATTGATCAATAATGGAAAGAATTGTTCCAGTCTCCCCACCTTAGGTGTAGTCTTTAATCGCTTTATACACCTTTTATTAGATTTGTGAAGTAGTTTAAATGTTTAAAATAATCTTTGAAGTGCTTTGACTTGAAAGGTTTGTCACCTAAAATCACTTTTTAGCTAATCAACAATCAATGTGTTTTAGCACAAAAGAGGAAGTGAAAGCTCTTCTCAAGATGCAGCAGCAAATTAATATCGAACCGCTTTACAGCAAACTACTACTGTAGGACAAGCCTAATAAAGGTTGTTCCTACAATCAACTATGGCGGGTTTAACCTTTTAAGTAACCTATAGGGACTAAGGACGCTTTGTAGTCAAGAAGGGCAAGTGTGTTGATGCCAAACCAAGGCAAGTTGAAGATAACCCAGAGAACCCTATAGAGAGGAAGGAGAGCAAAGTTTGCAACAAAGGATTTTGGATCTTCGAATCAATGGCAAATTAATTCGTGCTCTCGTTGACATAGGGACAACTTACAATTTTATGGTGGGCAAAAAGGTGGAGAAATTGGGCTTATGCCTAGAGAAAGATTCCAACCAACTCAATGTAGTAAATTCGGCAACTCAACCTATATATGGTGTTGCAAAGTCGGTTCAAGTTTTGTTTATGGGAAGGACGACTAAACTGTTGGGGATTAGAACGCGATAACTAATCCCGTCCAAGATCAACCACGATCACACAAACACGGAATAAACACGAAGAAGAGAGAAAGAGAGATAATTGCACACAAATATAAGGTTTACGTGGTTCGGCAAGTTGTGCCTACGTTCACGGGATCACACTCTTTCACTATTGAATGGAGGTTACAAGGGAGAAGTTCTTAGGAGAAAAAATACAAAATATCACAGAAGAACAAAAGACCAAAACTTGACGGCTGTTGCAACCCTAGCAGCTTATAAATACATACCCGCATAGACCGATCGATCGGTCTTATAAACGGATCGATCGGTCTAAAGACGGATCGATCGGTCTATCAAGTGGTCTTTCACTGCTCTCAGTTTCTCGCCTGCAGACACCACCTATCGATCGGTCAACCATTTTTAATGGTTTTTCTTCACATTAGGCTCAACAATTCTCCCACTTGAAATAAAACCACTCCAAGCCTTGAAAAATCCCATCAACCTCACCAATACCTTGAAACCACCAACACAACCACTCAATCCTGTGTGACCCAACCTCCTGTCTTTTATCCCTAAAGACCAACTGAAGTCGAGCACAGCTTCAATTTGTCAATGTTGACACCTTTTGTCAACATATCAGCTGGATTCTTCGCCCCGCTAATCTTCTCAAGATTCAACTGACTGCTGTCCAGTAAAGAGCGAATGAAGTGATACCGCAGCTATATATGCTTCGTCGTGGAGTGGAATGCTGGGTTTTTGGCAAGAAAGATAGCACTTTGGCTATCACTGTAGAGCGTTCCTCTGTTAACCTTCTTACCCAACTCATCCAAGAGACTCTGCAACCATATCATCTCCTTTCCAGCCTCTGTCACTGCCACATACTCTGCCTCTGTAGTAGAGAGTGCCACAATCTTCTGTAACTTTGAAGCCCAGCTCACTACTGTACCCCCAAAGTGTAGACAATTCAAGTGGTGCTCTTCTTACTATCAATATCGCCTGCTATGTCTACATCCACATAGTCCTGCAGCTTCAGTCATATCCTCGTGAAACACAAGGACGTATCTGTAGTCCCCTTCAAATATCTCAGAATCCATTTGACAGCATCCCAATGCTGTTTTCCTAGATTACTCATGTATCTACTGACTACTCCCACTGCATGTGCGATATCTGGTCTGGTACATACCATAGCATACATCAGGCTACCAATAGTCGATGCATAGGGAACCTTGCTCATGTGCTCCTGCTCTGTCCTTGGAGATTGATCTTTAGCCTGAAATGACTAGCTAAGGGTGTACTAACAGGTTTAGCACCATCCATGTTGAACCTGCTCAGCACTTTCTTCACATATTCTGCCTAAGATAGTCTCATGGTTCCTGCAGCTCTGTCTCTAACTATCCTCATCTCAAGGATTTGCTTGGCAGCTCCCAAATCCTTCATGGCAAATTGTTTTGACAGCTGCTTTTTCAGCTTGTTGATCTCCTCAATGCACGGTTCGGCAACGAGCATATCATCTACGTACAGCAGCAGAATGATATATGAGCTGTCAAAACTCTTGACATAACAACAATGATATGCCTCCAGCCTGGTAAACCCGGTACTCTGCATGAAACTATCAAACTTCTTGTACTACTGCCTCGGAGCTTGTTTCAGACCATACACGCTCTTCTTGAATTTGCAGGCCATGTCTTCCTTGCTTTTCACTACAAATTACTCAAGCTAGCACATGTATATGTCTTCTTTCAACTCACCGTGAAGGAACGTAGTCTTGACATCCAATTGCTCCAGGAACAGATCCTCTGTAGCTACAATTTCCAGCACCGTTTTGATCGTTGTCAACTTCACAACCGGGGAGAAGATTTCAGTAAAGTCAACTCCTTCCTTCTGCTGAAATCCCTTGACAACCAACCTTGCCTTGTAGCGCCTGCTGCCGTCATGTTTTTCCTTCACTCTGTATACCTACTTCTTGTGCAAAACCTTTCCAGTTGGCAATCTAGTTAGCTCCCATGTCTGGTTTGTCAGCAGAGAATCCATCTCATCTTTCATTGCCGACTCTCACTTCATCGAACTATCGATCTGTAAGGCTTTTGCATAACTCTCTGGCTCACCACTGTCAGTGAGCAGAATGTAAAATAGGGACGGTGAAAACCGCTGTGGCGGTCTGATGCTCCTGGAAGACCTCTTGACTACTGTCACTGGTGTACTGTGTTCCACATATGGGTTCACGTTCTCCTTGTTTTCCTCATCCCCATTCTGTTTGGCTCCCTCTGAAATGTCACCCAAGTCAACGAACTCAGATTTCTTCGTCTCCGGCAACATACTGTCTGTCTCAGCTTTCGACTTATCCTTGTACAGCACCTGTTCATTAAACACCACATTCCTGCTTCTGATGATCTTCCGGTTCTTGTCATCCCAAAACTGGTAGCCAAACTCGTCATCACCATACCCAATAAAATAACAGACTTTAGACTTTGGTTGCAATTTACTTCTAACATCAGAATCAACATGAACATATGATGTGTAACCAAAGACTTTCAGAAAAGATAAGTTTACTTCCTTTCTGCTCCAAACCTCCTCTAGAATTCTGAATCCCAACGGTACTGACGGTCCCCGATTCAGAAGGTAGGCTGATGTGTTCACTGCATCGGCCCAAAAACAGTTTGGTAGCCCAGAATGCAGTCTAATGCTTCTGGCTCTCTCATTCAGTGTTCGGTTCTTCTGCTCTGCCACGCCATTCTGTTGTGGCGTTCCTGGAATGGTCTTCTCCCACCTGATTCCACTAGCTGCGCAGAAATCTTTGAATCCCCCGTCTGTGTATTCACCTCCATTGTCTGACCTCAGACACTTCAGCTTCAATCTAATCTTAGTCTCAACTAGAGCCTTCCACTTCTTAAAAGTATCAAACACATCAGACTTGTGTTTCAGAAAGTAGACCCATACCTTCCTGCTGGAGTCGTCAAAGAATGTCACGTAATACCGCGAGCCTCCAAGAGATGCAACTAGAGAAGGTCCCCATAAATCTGTGTGTACCAACTCTAGCCTGGCTGGCTTTGGTGTCTTGTTGCTTTTCAGAAAGCTGACCTTCCTCTGCTTCCCGAAGATGCAACCCTCACACAAATCAAATTCCACAGATTTCAAGCCCAGCAACTTGCCATTTGACTGCAGAATTTTCATTCTTTTCTCGCTCATGTGCCTTAGCCTCTGATGCCATAAGCTTGTGTCTGAACCACTATCTGCCAATGCCACTGTATCCCTTGTACTAGTAGTCATGTACAGGGTACCTGTCTTTGTCCCTCGGCGTCTGGGGTGGCGTCGGCGGTGGTCGGCGCCAGAGGTGGCTGAAGGAGGTGTCGGGTTTGCCGGTACCCACTCTCTCTTTCTCTCTGTTTTTCCCTTCTTTCTTGCACAGAAAACATCCCATATCCCTCTGACATATATACTAACATCCTAACCCTATTTTTGGTTACAAAACATATTCTTCCAACAATTTCTCTTCTTTCAATGCCCTTAAATTAATCAGTCTTCCCCTTTCAACGCCATTACAAAATTAATTAGTCTCCTTAAAAATTTTAGTCAACTGATATAATTATGTGTATACACATATATATTAGTATCATTTATTATTATTATTTATTATTATTATTATTATTATTATTTTTCTTTGGGATATTACAGGAAATGTCGGAGGGCTTCTCCAGCAAGGTCTTCCCATTACAGATGATGGACATATACGGACACGAATTTTTTCAAAGAACTTGAGAATGAACTTCATGGCCAAGCACTTGCTTGGTTCTGTGATTTCATGAGGCTCTTTAACTTACTGAGCTTGGCTCCAATTCGGTTTGATTTACAAATCAGTAATATTGGACTATGTATAAACCAAGCAGCTTGGGTTTGGCTTGTTAGCAGCTCCTTTTAGAACTTTGTTTGAGATCAGGCTAAAGAGAGAAAACAAACAAAGCTTGATTAACTTTGGAAGCTTTTAGTTTTTTAGCGTGGGCAACCTACTAGCCTATTTGCCGAGCAACACACTAGCCACATGCCACTGTTTTTTATCTTTACACGTGACGTGGTCTGATAGCTTACTTATTAAATCACCTATGCCTAGGCTTAAAGACAGTAAAGAAAGTGTTTTACAAAAGCTTCTCTGTACAACTTTTGGATTTGAGATCAATCTTATAGGAACATTGAGTAGTTGACGTATATAGCACTTCGATGATATATTGTGGCATTCCTTGGTTTGTATTCAAAACTCTTAACTTCTCTTAGTTAATGATTTCTTTGTATTTGGTAATCATAAAGAATTTATCTAATTACAGAAAATTCATCTACAGGATAAAGACGAGGAGAATATCTCAGGTTCTGAGGAAAATCTTGGTGCCAAAAAACCCAATCTGTCAAGTGATGATAAATTGGATGAAGACATTGTTGGGTCCGATGTTGAGTTGGATAGCGCTGATGTTGTGGAGCCTGATTATGATCCTCCACAGAAAGTGGGTGATTAGAAAAAACTTGAAGTGGATGAAATTAAAAGATGCTGCATGCTTCAATATTAAATAAGTTCTCCCTTTTTTGTTTGTTTTTATTCCAGATGGGAGATCCTCTGGTTGAAGTTACTGAAGAGAATCGGGATGCTGCACAAATATCAAAATCAAAAGCCTTGGACGCAATATCTGAAGGCAAGTTGTCAGTTTGTTGTGGTTGACAGTTTTCCCCAACCACCTTGGCTGGTGTCTTCTCTGGAAGTTTGTGCCAATTAGCTGTGTATGCGTTATAGGTAAGCTGCATGAAGCCACAGATCATCTTACAGAAGCAATTTTGCTGAATCCTATTTCTGCAATACTTTATGCGACTAGAGGTTCTTCTACAGCACCTTATGTTTATTCTTCTCACTTCTCTTTGTTGTCCATGTTCCCTTATTTATTTTCCCTTAGAAAACTGACATGCTTATTTTCAGCTAGTGTATATGTTAAACTGAACAAGCCAAATGCAGCAATACGTGATACTGATGCAGCTTTACAGGTTTGTCCATAGATGAGTTCCTATACTTCTTCAAAGAACTGAATATGAAATGTAAGATTGGTCAGGGGGCAAAACAATTGGAAAGGAAAAGAATTAAAAGAAGTTTGGACTTTTTATTGTCTGAAATGATTTAGTGATATAAATAATTTTGTTCAAGATCAACCCTGACTCGGCAAAAGGGTATAAAATACGAGGAATGGCACAAGCCATGTTGGGCCAGTGGGAGGCAGCGGCACGGGATTTGCATGTAGCGTCAAATATAGATTACGATGAGGAGATTGGTATGGTGCTTAGAAAGGTAATCCGCCCTCTCGCCCTTCCCCATTTGACTTGTGTTTGTGTTCACGGCTTCATGCTTTATGTTTTCTCTCCTCTTCCTCTTTCCCCCCTCTCTTCTAGATTTCTTGAGGGTAAGATCTCATTCGATTGTTTGAAATATGCACAGGTTGAACCTAATGCCCACAAAATTGAAGAACATCGAAGAAAATACGAACGCCTGCACAAAGGAAGGGAGCTAAGAAAAATCGAGCGTGAAAGGAAAAGGCAGCATGCTGAAGTCCATGTTTGTAATCCATATATCAAACAATGTTTTTGCATAGTATACACCCTGTTGCTTATTTGGATGCTAAAAAGTTTGTTCTGCAGGCAAAGAAGATGGGACAAGCTTTTGAAAGAAAAGCTTCAGCGAGTTTCTAACTTGTTTTATGTGCTTTTTGAGAAGTTGCTTGTTAAACCACTTTTGCGTTGATTTGGATGTCAGTTTGTGGGCTTCTGGTCACGTGTCAATCATTAAGATTTAAAGTGGCCACAGTATACTTATAGATTTGTCTAAATCAGCCTATACCATCTCCTAATGGAGTCCCACTTTTGTGCTACTTGGGCCTATATCTTGATAGGGGGTAAAAATAGCACGGGGCCCGTCATTTTGTGGGCTCGGCCCGGTCCGCAAGAAGCCCAAGCTTGGCCCAAGCCTGCATAGCCTACCCCTAAGCCAGTGGGCCGGCTCGGCCCGAGCTCGAGGCCTACTCATTTGACCCAAGCCCGAGGCCTACCTATTTGGCCTGCCCATTTTATAAAGTTTAAAATATAATATTAATGTAATTGGATACTTTTGAATTAAGAAATAAAATTTATGTTGCATTTAATTACTTAAAGTGTTCACTTATTATATGTATGTATTATAAATATTAATTTATAAATTAATATTAATATATAGTAAGTAAACTAATTTATAAACCTATAATAAACTAATAAACTTATAATAAAATATAAACTTATGAACTAATAAACTAATAAAGTATAAACTTATATAATAAACTAATAACTAATAATAAATTAACAATCTAATAAACTATTGATAAACTATTAAACTAATATTAAACTATAAACTTATAATTTATAAACTAAGTAATTAACAAATTAATAAACTTATAAAGTTATAAATTTATAATAAAATAATTAACTAATAAATAAACTTACAATAAACTTTAAAGTATAAATTTAACAATTAATAGTCTTATACAACAGCTAAAAATTTTTAAAAACAAAAAAGTAAAAAGTCCGCAAAAAGCCCACCCAAGGTCCGAGCCCTATTCCCCCTGGGCCTAAGCCGACCCCTCCCCCAAAGGCCCGGGCTGGGCCAGTCCGACTTTTTGGCGGGAGCCCACCGGGCTTGGCCCGCCCGAGCCACGGCCGGGCCAAAATTACACCCTTGCCTAATAACTACCAAAATAAGCTTCACCCGCGTATTATTTACCAAGAATAAGGTAGAATGATGAACACTGTAGTTCAAACCATCCAGTTGGCTTGCATGCTGAAACAACTTCCTCTTGTCTGTGCCATTGTCCTAAATTCAGTATTTGACAATTCTTCACTTTAATTACCTGTTAACCAGGCCAATTCCTTCTTTTTGTTTTTCTCCCTCTCTTTGTTCCAAGATATGCTGGTGATGATCTTGTTTGAGGGGTGTTATAGACTTGCAGAGATTAACCAGGGAAATCTTCTATGCCCTCTAGCCAAATAAGTATGTTTGGATACGGCAAGCAATTGGGATAAGTGTGGTAGGATACACTAAGTAATTGGATGATCATCCCCTGCCTTCTCATGTTATTTCTGAATCATGTCTTCATATTGGATTGTTGATAATTCTCTTAATAATAATCACACAATTTTGTTGCAGGATCCAGAAGCTGTCTCTTCCTTGAATGATGGTATGGCTTGACTCCATTCACCATTTGTTTCAAGATAGTACCTGCATCCTGCCTTTCGTTAATATTCTTCAGAAAGATTCTATTTTTTCTTTTGTAGTATTATTAATTGTCAAGAAAAGGATTGTGTGTGCTGTGAAGAATGGTATGCTTTTAGATCGGCCACATTTTATTTCCAAATCATGCTTTTAATTTTGCTCTTCCTGATTTCACTATGAAGCGAAGTCCCACATCAACTAAATACAAAAGTGATGTGCAGTATATAAACGTGAGAACACTCTTACCTCAATAGCTAGCTTTTAGGGTTGAGTTCTACTCAAGACCGTATAACATGGTATCAGAGCTAGAGTATCAGAGATGGGTAGGGCGCGTGCCCTTATGTCACGGGTTGCTCTTTGATAAGGCCATTTCCGTGACGTTGTGTGGTCGTGGCAAGGACAAGCCCAGAGTAAGCCCACGACGGTGTTCAGGAGTACTGGCAACATTA
>JAOTRH010000007.1:8785-25808 GCA_034768845.1 Heliamphora exappendiculata | reverse complement strand
TCCTAGTCGGCACCCATAAAGGAGGAACATACCATCAATTGAAGGAAAACAACGGCGCAATCGTGATTTGCAAAAACGAACCCTATCGGCCCCGAAAATGGAAAAAATTAGGGAAAAACATGAAACAATTACGGGAAAAATTGGAAAAAATTACAAATCAAATTTTGGGACCCAGACGACCATCATGGAAGTTTTTTTCTTTTTTTGAATCAGACGATTGTGAGGAAACAAAAACGAAAAAAAGAAGTTTACATAGAATCGGGCTTTGATACCATGTTAGAATTATTGAAAAGTGTGAAAGAGAAAAGGAGGAAGAGAGAGAGATTGAGAAGAACAATGAATGAGAGCACAAAATATAGGGTTTCCACCATATTCCTTGTTATTTATAATACGATCAATAAAATACTAAAAGTACAATAATACCATTAACTTAACAATTAGCCATATTTGTTAATCTATCACTTTGTAGTCTTTGTTTTGCATCATTTTTTGTGTGTCTATTCTTGACCAAATGTTTATTAGGTGTTCCATATATTTTCTATTATCCATATTTGTTAATCTATTCACCTTGTAGTTTTTGTTTTGCATCATTTCTTTTGTGTCTATTCTTGACAAAATGTTTATTAGGTGTTTCATTGATTTTCCATTTTGCCTTCGTCTATATTCTTCCCTTGCTGGTTAGTGATATGAATTTATGACTCCAGAAGAATTTTGTAATATATGTTGAAAACATAACAATTGGAGTTTCCTTTTGCAGATGACTGCACTTGTGAACATTGCTTGCTGTGTAGCTGGAACAGATCCTTTCAAAGGATGAGTCCCGTGAGTTTTTACTTGCTTGTGTGGAAGATTTACAAGATGTTCTAGACCACAGCAAGATCAAAGCTCTTGTAGTAGACACATTTGGAGGCCGAATAGAGAGTCTTCTGCGGTAATTTCTAAATGGAAAAGTATAGATACAACTATGAAACATCCTTGAATTTAACCTTATACTTCTTATATACATACGCAGAGAGAAATATATACTTGCTTGTGATCTATTGGATTGGGAAAGCCAGAAGAGTAACAGTAGACATACCCATAACTCTAAATTTTTGCTGGATAGTGCATCTCAGAGTAGCACAACATCAACTCCTCTACATCCATCACATAAAGAACGGACAACCATTGAGGACTTTGAGATTATTAAACCAATCAGCAGAGGTGCTTTTGGTAAAGTCTTTCTTGCACGAAAGCGAACAACAGGGGATTTATTTGCAATAAAGGTAACTACTGAATCCTGGAACTCTTTTATGGAATAAATGTATTTGCTTCATGCATAGACGACACTCACCTGTGAGAAGATGTAATTTGGAGTTTTATGTTTGTGTGATGGGAAATGATATTCTATAAGAAAACAATACATCAACATGGCATGAGAGAAAAAGAAAAAGGGGAAATTTGCTACTCCCTTTGTTTGTGTAACGGGAAATGATATTTTATCATAGGACAATACATCAACATGGCATGAACGGAAAAAAAAAACGAAGAAAAAATTTGCTACTCCCTTAATCCCAAATTGAGTATCTTTGCATTTTTGGTGGTCCTGAACTGAATGTCCACCATGGAAAATTCAACACAGTTATTATTCTTGTCTCATATATTACAACTGCCACAAAGCGACTTAACCTTGATTATGGGTCACATCATTTGTAACCTCTCCAATCTTTGTTAATAATCGAACTTGGATAAAAAAAATATTTACTCTTAGATATCTCTTTGTTTTGAATATTTATTTATTTACTATTAATACTCCTATTGTTGCTAAAACTATATTACATATATTTAGTTTTGTTTCTACTTACGCGAAACCTTTTTAACTCAAAAGCTTCTCTTCCTATTTCTAACTCAGTGTTAACTCTATTCCTAATCTCATCCATTGGCAATATCATTAGCAAACAACATATACCATGGAGCATCATCTTGAATATGTTTAGTTAGTTTATCTACAACCAAGGCAAAGAGACAAGGGTTTAAAGTCGATCCTTGGTGTAATCCTATCGTAATTGGGAATTCACTTATGTCTCCTACAAGTGATCTAATTGTCGTGATAGTTCTATTATACACGTCTCTTATCATATCAATACACCCATTTGTCACTCATTTTTGTCCAATGCCCACCATATGATATCTATAGACACTCTATCATAGTCTTTTCTAAGTATATAAAAATTATATGAAGATTTCTCTTATTTTCTCTATACTTCTCTATTAATCTCTTCTGGAGATGGATTGCTTTCATAGTTGATTTATTAGGCATAAAACCAAACTGATTATCTGGCACTATTGTTGTTAATCTTAGACGATGTTTGATAACTCTTTCTTATAGTTTCATTGTATGATTCATCGAATTAATAACTCTTTAGTTGTTATAGTTTTGAATATCTCTTTTATTTTTATATATAGTATAGGTACTGGATTACTCTTTCTCTGCTCTTTGAGCATTTTCCTAATCATTATAATTTTATTAAATAATTTTATTAACTATGACTCTCTCACTTCGAATAGGTATTTGCACACCTTTACAGGGATACCATCTTGTCCTAAAGTCTTACTCGATTTTATTTTTTTCATTGTAGTTTTCATTTCTAACTTTCATATTTTACGATAGAATTTGCATTCTTTAGTTTCATTCATATTATTAGATTCTTCTCATCCGAATCTTTCTACATATTTTTCGTTTAATAATTTCTCAAAATAGGTTTTTCATCTTTCTTTAATCTCCTCATCCTTCACTAACACCCTTGAATCCTTACTTTTTATACATTTAATTTGAGTAAGGTCTCTTGTCCTTCTTTCTCTCCACATAACAAGTTTATAGATGTTATTTTCTCCATTGTTACTCTCTAATCTAGTATAAAAATTATCACAAGTTTTTAATTTAGCATCTCTATCGGTTCTCTTAACGTCCTTACAAGCTTGTTTTTAGCTCATAAAATTGTCCTCGTTTCTATCATTCTGTGACCTTTTAAAACATTCTTCGTTTTTACTATGACTTGGATCTCGTCACTCCACCACCAAGTTTCCTTAGTTATAGGGTATTTCTTCTTCGATTATCTAAGAACTTCTTTTGATATCCTTTTAATATATTCTGCTATTGTACTCCACATAGTACTAGTATTTTTTTCCAAATCCCACGTTACTTCTTTACATATTTTGTTCTTAAAAATCTCTAATTTATCATCTTTAAGATCCCACCATCTAGTTCGTGGGCTCTTAATATCTTTTCTTGTTTTGTGTTGTCCTTTAATGCGAATATCTAGTACCATAAGTCTACGTTGTGATGTTAAACTTTCTCCATGAATGACTTTACAATCTTTACATAATAGGCGGTTTATGTTTTTAATAAAGAAATAAAACCTACTCTTAAAGGTTATTAAGTGTTCTTTTCTCATTTTAAAGAAAGTTTTGATTAATATAAAATCAAATGCTACTGCAAAATCTAAGACACCCTCTTCGGCCTCATTTTGATCATCAAAACCAAATTCCCCATGAACCTTTTCACATCCTTGCCTCTTATTTTATATGTGCCTATTGAAATATTCACCTATAATTATCTTCTCTCCTACTAGTATTTCTTGGACCATTTTATCCATTTGATCCCAATTTTATGCTTTTCCAAACATGATGCTCATTTTGGAATGGAGAGAGTACAATATATGTATATTATTTTGATTGGAAACAATGAAGTGGGGTTATAATTTGTGTTCAGGTCTTTCCTGTTCCTTACATGAGTTGGGTTTAAATTTCCTTGGCTTCTCAATAGGAAGATGATTCAGTTTGTTTGAATTTAAGGATTTTATGAATACTAGTATCATTATTCTAGAGCAACCAGTGGAAAATTACTCTATGGGTAAGGGGCTAGATCTGGGAAGTTCATTTCTGACCCAAACATGCACCTGTGGGGTACTCTCTTAGATATTCATCATATTGAATCAAATCAAACAATGAGATTTGTTGACTCTGCAAAATGAGACATCTGGCTCAAAGAGTTTGGAGAAAGCCTGCATATTCACGTTTTCTGATCCAGTGTTTTGGTAGTTTGGTTTGGTTTGGTTTGTCTTTTGACAACAAGGGGGTCTTTTTCTTTCCCCCCCTTATTTGTGTCTTTTGTGGTTTTGCATTTGTTGCTAGCACTGGTGTGTGACTACTCAACCAGTGAGCTAAATATTATATATATATATATATATATATATATATATTTGTGAGTTTGGTTTAAATGGAAGATAACATTGTTTTGGCACTATATCCTACTGAAAGCTTTAATCAAGGAGATAGATTTTTACCCTCTCTTAGTTGACTTTAGAATATGACGAGGCAATTCTTCTTGCTATTGTGTATATTTATTTTGATGATTCCACATATAAGTTCTGAGAACAAATTTAAGAGTTAAAAAGCAAAAAGAAAAGGAAGGCCTTCTTTACAGAATTACTGTTCCTTGTTTGTTTGTTAGTGGCCTAGACTGAGCTTTCATGTGTGCCTTGTCCTATGTTGCATATGTGAACCTGGAAAAATGGGCTGCATTTTGGGTTAGTAACTTAATTGGAATGGTTCACATTGGCAAGCCTAATATTATCATGTTTGCCTATGCCATATATCCAGAGAGCCCTTTTTATTTGACATAGAATGAAAACCTGAAATAATGGTCTGGAGTCTGGACAAGTAGGTTTGTAATTGTATCATCCAACTGTTGGATTTTAATCCGTTTTTGTTTGTTCTCCATTTCTCAGTTGTGTGCTTCTTTAGGTACTCACCCTTCTTTAGGTACTCACCCTTCTCTGGCATTTTTCCTCAAAATTTTTATTAAATACGCAAGCTGCTTATGACAACTGCTTAACCTTCGAGTATGATCTGTCTTTTTCAACGTCTGATTAGAACTTCTGATAGTTTTTTTCATATTCTTAGTTCTAGCTCTTGGGAAGAGGGATGAAAGGAGGGGTGTGTCCATGTATACTGTTAAGCTGCACTGAAGATTTTACACTAGTCATGCATATTTCCTAGAATTAATGCTGCTCAAAACTCCATATGTTCTGTGTCTTAACCATATGCTGCATTGGGTTGGCAAAAGTTATAACAGTCGAGTGCAGTTCTGCCATTTATTTGAGTTTTTATTTTCAACTTTCCAGTATATACTAGATTTGTTTTAGACTTTTGTGGTGATTTGGTCTGTTACCTATGCAGGTGCTGAAGAAACTGGATATGATACGGAAAAATGATATTGGTCATATACTGGCCGAGCGTAACATCTTGATTACAGTTAGAAATCCTTTTGTGGTAATATTCAAACTGATTGCTTTTTTTTTTTTCAGCTATGACAACTGCCACTGTAATTGATGGTTGATGTTCATGAATATCTTTCTGTTTTTGGTAATAGCGTCAATATCTTCATGATCGTGGTACTGCACATGCTGTTTATGTTGCATGGGGTGAAACTTCCATTCTGATTCCATACATTGATCAATAACTTCGTTGTTTATAAGAGCTACTTCTTATCTTTAAAATTTGTTTCTTGTGGAAGACTGGACATTGTGATTATGTACTATTAGTTGTTCTGAACGGGCTTCTAGATGGCATGACTGTGTCATCTTGGTACCGCAGGTTCGTTTCTTTTATTCATTCACCAGTAGAGACAGCCTTTATTTGGTTATGGAATATCTCAAGGGTGGCGACCTATACTCGTTTCTCAAAACAGTCGGTTGCTTTCAGGAGGATGTAGCTCGTATCTATGTTGCAGAACTGGTTTGTTTAAACTCATTCATGGAAGTGTTCGTTCTTATCTTGTTTAACTTTTTCTCAAATAAGACCTTCATACCTTTCAGGTCCTGGCTTTAGAGTACCTTCATTCTCAGGGAATTGTGCACTGTGATTTGAAACCAGACAACATAGTCATTGCACATGATGGGCATATCAAGGTTCTGTTTACTAACTCTGAAATACATTCTGAGTGCTTATTGATATGCTATTGGGTGCTGCAGTGTGAGATGCTCTTACGGTGCTACCTAATTAATGCTTACATGATTTCCTATTGAAGGAATTCTCTTGACAAACCATTACCAGACAAAGAGGATGGAGCCTTCTTTTCTAGCACTTTTTGTTTAAATTACTACCTTTTTGTCTTTTAGCGATTGTTTTCAGAAGATATAAATCCTTTCCTAATGTTTCCTACCCTTTTTGAATAGTTTAGAAGGCAAACCTAAGTATTGTAGGTGGTTTGCAGCATCTGAATAAGAGAATGATTAAAATATGCTTTATGACATTTTTGTTTGATAGACACAATACATTGAATAAATTATTGCATACTGAACCATGTAAAAGAGTCATATCAATATTTGAACCTATGTGGCTCCGGCCAATTATGGGCCTGTTCAATGTGGTTGCATGGATGTTCTAACTTTATATCTGCATCAGGTTTTGCAGTACTTGTAGTGATGGGCTAACCACCACTTATTCTACCAGCTTACAGACTTTGTCTTATCCAAAATTGGCCTCATGAACAGTACCGGTGATTTACCTGGACCTGACACTGAAGAGATTACTATTTCAGATGCACATGGTCGGCACAATCAGAAAACAGAGGATAGAAGTCAACGATCAGCTGTGGCACACCAGACTATTTGGCACCTGAGATTCTTCTTGGAACTGAGCATGGTTTATACACAAACTACATTTGGATATGTTTTAAGTGTAGTGAAGAGTTGAAATGACCTCCTGAGCATTCTGACAGGCTATGCTGCAGACTGGTGGTCGGTGGGGATTATTCTATTTGAATTTATCACAGGACGCCCACCATTTAATGCTGAACATCCAGAGGTAATCAGCACTATTTAAATTTCTGCAAAATTACTTACTTTCAATTTCAGTGCAGATAAAGAACTGAAAGGCAACTACAATTTTTTATTCATTATACGTTTATTTATATGGTTATGTGGATCGGCATTCCTCTTGGTGGCAAGAACATTTGTAACAAGTCTGATTATGCAGGAAACTCTGCAATTTATTATGCATATGATTGTACAATAACATTTAAATCAAGTACGCTTTAATATATTGTGGATAGATTATAGGCCGATTGGAGATATAGGCACTTGGTAGGCTCAGGAGGTGAGAGAAGAGCATCCTTAGGAAAAGATGGGGAGGAAGGTGGGGGACAAGATAAAAACACGAGTTCATTAATGAAAAACCCCTTTCTATAGGATGAACCAAGAGGGAGACAACTTACATGGGACACGTGGCATGTCTCCCTTGGTCCAACTTCTACGAAATGTATCCCGCTTCAGTTGTCAGATTTCGACAGTCATATCATGGGCTAGTTGCGATCTATCAATGTCACACTCACCCCATAATGCGAGTCAGAAGCTTTAGTTAATGCTCTTCTGCCCTAAGACTACAAAGAGGATCCACCAAACTGAGGATGGTTCGGTTCAGCGGTGTTGATGATCCACAACTCTAACTTTCAATCCCTTTTTCCTCTTAGTGGTGCCGAGCAATTTTAACAATAATCTATGTTTTGATTTTATTGAGATTTTTTAATTTTAGTAACTTTAATCAGAATTTTCTGAACTAGAATCTTTTGTTTATAGTAACTTCAATTAGGGTTTTTTTGAATGCCTATTAATAGGCTATTATGTAATAGGTTTATGCTGACGATGATTTTGATTGAACGAGTTAAGGCTTGATATTTGAGATCAAGAACTTTTCTTTTCATTTGAGCATGGCCTTTATTTTCCCCTATTTCTTTTATTTGGATCATTTTCTTTTATTTGTTCTCATCTTTCCTGCCGTCCTACATCAAATAGTAATAGTACTATGCTTGATAGTTTCCAGTGTCAGTAGTTCTGCCTTTTTTTCATTGTTGTTGTTGTCACATCCAATTCACATGTTCCTTCATCCTCTTTTCCTTCTTTGTTACTTTTTATTTATTAGAACTTTGCTATGTGGCAACATTTAGTTTTGTGAGACCAGAACCATTCCCATGTGGAAACCGATTGGTGGACTAAATCCATTGTTGGTCGTAGACTGAAATTATTGAGCAAAAAGTGGTTCAGAAGGTCCGAGTAGAGTGGGAGAGGAGTGGATGGAAGTCTACCACCTTTGAGAAAGGAGAGATTCTCTTGGCAATGACTTTTCCTCTGACTCTGATCCCTCTGATTCTTCAATCGCCGATCGTGCTTACCGCCGTCATAGCCCACTAACATTGGCTTTATGAGATGGAATAGATGTGTTGTTCCACTGACTGGTAACTGGTTGTTATTAGCTAATTGCTCATCCTTACGCACACAAAACTTGGTTAAGCTTATAATTATATTAGATACACTTATAGATTTATTTATCTTCTTTAGCGTACCAGAAGAAAAACTTTACCCTTCTAACATTTGCACCATCTTGTTGGCTGTACAGATAATCTTCGACAATATTCTTAACAGGAAGGTTCCCTGGCCTTCTGTTCCTGATGGCATGTCTTACGAAGCCCAAGATTTGATTGACAGGTCGGTCACAAATTTTAGGAGAGTCCTTAAAGTTCTGTTTTATAATTTGCAATTTGAGCTTATCAGATTGGATTTTGTTTGCCCTCTTTCAAATGGCTTAAATATTATGAACCTCAGGCACTTGGATATTGATCCAACATTAAACAGTCTACAGAGTTTGCCTTTTCTAGTTGTTACACTTCACAAGCGCAAAGAAAGAGAACTGGGATTCTGTGTAAATAGCTCCATAGAGGACATCATTGATTTGCTTGGGATTATTGTCGTTATTAGTCTTACTTTTGGCCACGTTGCCAGAATATGAACCAGAGAATTTGATGAATGTGTAGACTGTTGAAGATGTGGATGCAAACCTAGCTCACCAGGTGTCCACTCAGCCGAATGGCACGTCACTGCACACTCGTGTGCTGCTTGTTTGCTTGCCCGCCTGCAGTTTGCCTGCTTGCTCCGGATGAATGCGTGCCCACTTGCCTTGAAGGAACAAGCGCCTACTCGCTCCTTGAAGGAACAAGCGCCTACTCGCTCCAAAGGAACAATGCACGATCACCCACACATGCACAGGCCAAGTACTAGCCAAGCCCAAGGCCTATGTTGGGAGCAGGACCTAGGATTTTTTTTTTCCCTATCGACAAATACTCACACACTCAACTCCCACACCTTACACTTGGCAATGTTTGAACTCCTAACCTCCTATTTGGGAGGTTAACACCCATACCATTGTGCCAAAGGCAACTTAGTAGGGACCTAGGATCTTTGCTTGGGATCATCATATGTATAAATGGCTCTAAGGCTGGGATCAAAATTGTGAAGGCCACTTGGTCGTACCTTGTTTGGATGATTCGTACTCCTTTGACCACTCTTAGAACTAAAAAATGGTGTCCAATGCCTGACATCTTTGGGGTTTGTTTTAGAGGCAACAGTCACAGTGACTTATCACAACTACCACCTCTGTCACCAATGATACAGGTTTGAGGTGTGTTACCTTGAGAAGATCAACCCTCCATTAATGAGAAGATCAACCCTTATAGCCCTCCCTCCTAAATCACCCCTATATCAACGTGACCTCCATTAATGAGAAGATCAACCCCGTAGTCTATCCTTTTTAACAAGGAGTACCGCCATCTCTTATGTCCTAAGGGTGTTTGACTTTAACTTCCTCCACCTCCAGTGATCTCCGGCCATACCTTGTGCCAATTTCTCCCTGAAAAAGGTTAACCTTTTTCTCACAAGAAAGCAGAAATACTGATAGTGAAAATCAAAACAACCAACCTACCCTCCCCATTTAGGATACGAATATTATCAAGGGTAGTGCCTCAGATGTATGAGTATAGGATATATAAATTATGATTACTGTGGTTGAACTATACAATTTAACCGGCTTCCTTGTAAATCTACATCTGTACATTAGAAGAAAGTATTACCTTGGGGGATCAATGCTACAGTTCTAGTAAAGCTCCCAGTGCTATATTTCTGTCAAAGCCTGGGAATCATTTTTGGATCAAGTAATATAATGTCGCTCAGTCTTACTCCACTAGAACCTTTGCCCATTGTTCTCGATGTTATGTTCTTTTCAAGCTGTAGTGCTGTGCCTCCTCACTTGTAAGTTATCAAACCTTCTCAAAGTTGAGTGCTTTTGTCTTAACACACCACATGACCGCTTCTAGGTTTATGCAAAAATGCATTTGTGATCCATTCTTCCACTTTTCTGGAGCAGCTTGACAATCAATACCTCTCCCTTATAACTGTACACAATATGAGAATTCTGTTTTTCGAACTATTCTTTATTATTTAAACTCTATTCTTCATGTGTGTAGGTTCCTTGTTCATGATCAAGATCAACGTCTCGGTGCAAAAGGATCTTCAGAGGTCATATTCCACTTGCATAGACTTAGCAATTTCTCAGCTTAGGATGATCAAAAGATACACTTCTTGTTTATTCCATGTGATTAATGAGAAGATAAATGCTAGTGTGACTTTCTTTGCTGTCTTCAATTTTCCTTTAGGTCAAAGCACACCCATTCTTTAAGGGAGTGAACTGGGACACCCTTGCCTTACAGAAGGTAGGACTGCTCATTTCTTGTAATAATTTCTTCTTGTTATGGTTGTGCTGTCGAACTGTTGACTTTTCATTACTTGATGCATTTATAGGCTGTCTTTGTACCGCACCCAGACAGTGTAGATGACACTAGCTATTTTGTGTCACGATACACGCAATTTTCAGCTGGAGTGTTACATGATCCGGACTCAAGTGATTCTTCTTCTGACATTAGTGACTCCTCAAATTCTGGAGTTGAGGTGAATTTACTTATTTGTCTGTTAACTTTGTTATCAATATATTCTCATATATATTGGGTTGGACTTGGTCGCATGGTAGTTGATACTCGAGTTTGGTTGGAATGGCAGCCCTGAAAGACACTTGGTTAAGTTTTAACAAAACTGAATGAAAAAGGTAATGACAAGATGTTTATCAGGAAAAAGAATAGAATGATTGAGATATTTGTATGGTACTGCTACATTCCAAGGAGCTTGTGGCTCCAGTGGGCTGCTGGTGGGTATCATTTGTGGAAGAAAACTAACCTCCTAGTTTTCAAGAGATTTAAACCTGTCTATGGGGTTTGCATTTTTGTAAGATTAAAGGTAATCTTGCATGTTGTAAATGATTATCAAATTTTCGGTATGGAAACAATTGTTATAATTGGAGGAATAGTATAGAATGCTATGACACATTAATGAACCACCAACCGAACTATCAAAACTTATCTTTACTGATATACAAATGTCTTCAATGATGACATAAATCTCATGGTGACAGAGAACCATTTGGAAATAAAATGAACCATTTGATTTCTATGCAGGCTTAAATGACATTGGCAAATTTATATGCTTAGAAACCTGACTGTATAGGCCCATAAAGTAGGATGGGATATGCTTTTTCGTGCCAGAAAAGGATAAATAATCAACTTTTTCCTTGTAGTGAGCAAAACACTTTGTGGCATCCTGATAAATTTGCAAAAATTCAACTTCCCCCATTTCTCAGTTTTCTAGATTGTGCATATATGTAGATTGCAGCAATGCAATTCTAAAGTGCCTACCTTTACCAAGTAGAGATGTGGTGTGTTTGATTACCGTGTAGTTACCCTAAATATTTAATTTGGAGGAATGCTATGGTGACCACATTTAGGTACCACATTATATGAGATTTCATATGTGGTGCTTAAAAATAAATGGTGAGTCTATAAAATAGACATAAATACCACACATGAGATATTTCCACATCATGTGGTATCCAATCATGATTACCATAGAATTACTGTTTAATTTAAGATACTGATGTTTATTATCTGCACACTTTAAAATGATTGAAGCTTTTTTTTTTTCAAATCCCGCATCATTTGAGTACCACATGATGTGGGATTTTATACGTGGTGCTTAAAAATAAATAGTAAGTTCATAAGATGACATAAACATCACACATGAGGTGTTTCCACGTCATGTGGTACCCAAATATGGTCACCCAATAATTACTGTTTAATTTAAGATTATGATGATTATTATCTGCACACTTTAGAATGATTGATTTTTTTTTTCCCTACCATCACATGGCTCTCTTAAACAATCTTTTCTTTTACCTGAGTAATTAGTGTAAAGGGATCAAAGATGAAGAGAGCCCACTGCCCACCTATCCTGTGTGACGATGGGTTTTGGCTCTCTCTCTCTCTCTCTCTCTCTGATCTTAGCAGTTGTTAGGGAGATCACATTAAGAATTCATATTTTTCTTTCTTTTTCAGAAGATGGATGAATGCGGTGATCTTGAACAGTTCAAAACGACTCTCGATCTCTCCTTAATGAATTTTTCTTTTAAGGTAAACCCACTTATTACCTACAGTTCTACACTCTTGACTATGGATGCGTTGAACAAATCCTTGTGTAACTTCAAAGTGATAGATCTGCACAGATTTGATTCACTTTTCGAAGCTGGAAGAATTTGAAAAACTAAAAACCAAATTCTGTGTCCCTTCTGCTTTGGTTTGTAACGTCTTGATAATATGTTGAATTTGGTGAAAAATGAGTAACCTGAGAAAGAGTGGTGATGACAACTTTAGTTGATTATGTAGTCTGGTCGTTGCTGACTGGAATGTTAAAAACTTCAAACTGCAACCAGATGTGACAACTTTATTTGGTTGCCATCCCTAAATAATTCCAGTTGTTCTGTTTCCTTTCCCCCATGGACTGCTTAATTGAGCTTTGCAGTAGGAAAAATTATTATAGGAGCTAAAAACTTCCTGTGTGAACTTTGTTGTTGTCTCACATCCACTATCATCTCCACATTGATGCTGCTTGTACCACCATGTGTACATCTGTAGTGCCATTCTCCCACTTGGTTTTATCTGAACAAATCAGACTGACTGTTCAAGCAGTGGTCAGCTCGGGAGCCTGTCCAATTATTACACTAGATCATGTTACCTGGAACACATCGTTCCGGTTTTTTGGCACGATGAATGAAAATGGGAATGCGGACGAGAGAGATAGGTTTCTATAAATTACAATATTAAAATGTATTTTTAGAACATTAACATCACATAACATATAGTATTGCTTTTCACATTATTCATATAAAACACATTTTTAGAAAGTATTATAACTGATTTTTGTACATAGTGTTGTCAAAATTTCACTTTCTTTAGATTTTAGTTTATCATGCTTGATTTTTCCTTACACAAAAAATAATAAGGAAAAAATATGAATATTTGGGAGAACGCTTTGGAACACTAAATTCATTATTTTGGAATGAAGGTGCATCATGTTCGGAAATGTGCATTCCAAAACGTAAATAGATAGGGTGAGTGTGAGCATTGTCAGTAACACGAGTAATTATTTGGTTATCCAAGGTATTATGTGGTATTGTTTACGCAGTGTTCCTATCTAAGGATACAACAAAAAACACACAGAGTTAAACAATGTTAGTCCGCGTTTATGAAGTAGCTAGGAGACAAGGGTGATCTATTTAGCGTGCACCGAATATTTTTATTTGTCGGGACTTATATGGTACTTCAAGAGTTCCTTGTAATTTGCCTTGGTAACAAAGTATCGAATCGGTGAATTCTTTAACCAAAGACCCCAAATGGATCGGCTAGCAGACTCAGTCTTCCCAATGACGACCTATGAACCAACCCAGGCATTTGGTTTATGTACTACCTTTAGTCAAGGGCCTCTATTATGATTCAATCTTCCACCTCTTCCCAGTGTTGCTATCATCACCGCACCACAAGGAGGCTGGATGTATCCACTCTGGTGCTTGTAGAAATGCACTTACATTAGTTCGATCTGTTTGCTTCTCCAAGCATTAGCCGTCGAACAAAGATTCAAAATAGATGTAAGTTGTAAGCCATTACCTCCATATGTATTGAATTAGTAGTTCCAATTGTGGAATAACTTTTTGTCACGGGATGAATTAGTTTGAAATAACTGGTAAGAACTTCTCACAGGATGAATTAGGATGAAAAACTCGCAGAGACTATCGTCAATGAATTATTTTGATTATTATGCACGAAGCTTTGCTGCTAAAACTATTTGTTTACTTTTGCAGAATTTGTCACAGTTGGCAACTATCAATCACGATGTGCTCTTACAAAGTTGGAAGGATCCATCTAAAGGCTCATCTCCATGCAAAAGATCCTAGCTTGTAGTTTTTCAGCTCCCTTTGTTATACCAAGTAAATAAATGTTAACGGGTGTTTTGTTAATAGTTTTTAATTTTTTATTATTAATTTTAGTCAAAAATTATAATTTTTTTTAAATACACAATTTTTTATTACAAGTTATAATTATTATTTTTTATATTTGTTACAATATTTATTAAATAATTACAATTTTTATTACAAATTATAATTTATAAATTATTAAGTTTCGCAATGCAATACAGCATGTCATAGTTCCTTCATGGGTCCTGATCATAGTTAGAGCTTACTGCCTCTTAAGATTTGGATTTGTAAATATTTACTTTCATTTATTATTTCCATAGTTGACTGCTCCTAGAGCTCTCTGTATTTATGATTTCAATCTGCAAATATTTACTTGTTTTCTAATTTTTCTAAAAAAAATTATTTCTAGCCAAAATATGACTTGCTTTCATCTTTGGCGATTACTTTAATACTAGTGAAAAAATTACATACTTTTAGAGATGAGAAATAAAAAAATATAAAAATTAAACACAATTTAAAATTGAAATAAACTATTTAAGAGAAGCTGTGACAAACACCATCCATTATGATCAATTATCCATGCATGTTTCTTTTGGGTTCTGGGTTAGATGGGAGCAACTTTTGGGAAAATACTTAATTTCACATAAACAAATGATATTGCAGTGCCACAAACATCAAAAGGTGGAGTACATAAATCATTTTACATAATAATGCCATGTGAGGACGTAATAACAATCCATAGGCCTTTGAACTTGCAAACATAATGGCATAAAATAATTTAGGTTCAAAACCATCTTAGCCACAAGAATATCGATTTCAAAGAACAGGTAATTAAAACCCCACCTAGCCAGATTGCTTGCCATACGGGAGTATAGCAAAAGTAAATTCTGTAATTAGGGTAGGGCATGCAGCTAAATGGAACAGCCACCAAAAAAAGATACGTTATTGAAGTAAATCTCTTTTACAAGAGCTGTGGTAAATTGAGAAGCAGAAAAAGAAGAAAACAACATAGGAAAAGGGGATATCAACTGTCATTTCAAGCATGTATGAACAGATACAATCAACTACTCATCAGACGGGAATTGACAAACCCTTCTTTGCCATGCTGTCGAGTACATCATTCAGCGCTTGGCAGAGGCCTACAATCTGTAAAATGCACAACCGGTAGAAAACTAAGGCCTACAATCTGTAAAATGCACAACCGGTAGAAAACTAAGAACCGTTATAACAATAGCACGAAGTTGATAATCTATGCTGTGATATAAAGTGAACACCTCACTGTGTTAAAAAGAAAAAAAAATCAACCCACGGCACACTTCTGTAAGAGCTACAGGACTTGTACCGTCACAGTTTTAATTTTTTTGTAAAAAAATTGCACTTGCTCTCTATTTCATATCTTTTCCTAAAACTCTAAAAATCCTAGTTAATTTTGTGTAACCATTTCAATTTTTTCCCCCTCAAAATCTCCACCACCTCTCCCTCCCCTCTTCCAAAACTCTAATTTCAAGTATTTTATTCGATTTATCTTATCTTTTTTTGATTCAACACTTTTCCTGCAAAAATTTAGCAATTGCACAGACAGCATGTGCCACGAATGCTACTTTTAATAAAGTGAGGTGAATATGCTTATTAGTCCACAGCTAAACTTAATTTCTAAATAGCTTTTAAACCAATTTCCCCCCCTTTTGTTTCTGGAAATAGTTTGTTCACTCATGGTCCAAATTGTTCAGCAGATATGCAATTATGTGCGCAGCTAGAACATGAGCTCAAATGCATAAATTCCTGGAGTGAATTTTAAACCCTAATGCCCAATGTGTGGGTGTGACAGTGAAGTTCGTCTGCAATAGAATAGGGAACGACTTGTCACCTGTTGATCCCATTGTTGCAACTCTTCAGTGTCATCCTCAAAATGTATCACAGCTTCAACCTGTATATTAAGAGTTTTGCATAAATAATATAATCACTTATTTTAAAGAAAAAAAATCCAAATTCTTTTAGAAAGCTCAACTGTAGTCGAATTCCTACAAACTTGGCAAAATCCCATGGTACAAATGAAATACAATAGGCAATAGCTGTGCCTTTCATTCTTGCTAGGTCATTGACGTATCTTTTTTTTTCTTTTTCTTTATTTGACCCCAGAATTGAGCACCAAAATACACACAATAAAGGTGCAAAGTATGACTTATATGGCAGCCAAACGAGAAGGCACAAGTGGATCTATCCTCCACACCCCCCCCCCCCCCCCCCAAAAAAAAAAAACATTGGATAAAACACAACCAAACATGAGGCATCTTCATCACAGAGGTTATCTGGTTCCTGTATTTGCTCATTCACTTTAGAATCACACCCACTTAACAGTAAAAGCAAAATAGTTCTAAGATCTCAGGTAACTCCTAAAAAGCGGTAAAGCTGTAAAAAACAAGGATTTCCACAAAGAACTTTCACAGAAATCCTATCTTCACTTGCAAACTCACATGATTCATAATTCAGATAGAAATTAAAATATGCACAACACCCAACAAGATGGACACTATACCTGATCAATGGATCCCCTCATTCTATCTTCATAGATCATTCTCGATGCTATCTTCTCAGCCTGGAAAGCACATCCAACCCAAGTGTTAAACAACCTTGAACTATGAGCTCAAACTATGTTATGAAGAAAGAATTTCATAACAGGCCAAGCCAATCAAGAAACCTAAGGGGGAGAGCCAAAAAGAGAAGATAGCAGTGGTCAACTGACAAGAAATTTCAATAAAACAACAGATTCAAATCCCCCCCCCCCCCCTCCCAAAAAAAT
>JAOTRH010000006.1:16135016-16153050 GCA_034768845.1 Heliamphora exappendiculata | reverse complement strand
GGGGGGGGGTATGAAAGTATATTTATGTATTTAATATTTTTTGTTATTTTATTTGTAGTCTAATGATAGTTTAGACCATTATTAATTATTTGAGGATTTCTAGAGGTTTTGGTCTCTCTATATATATCTTGTATCCTGTCATTATTAGTTAGTCTTTTTCATTAATTGCAATAATAGTTTTCTCTTCCTCTTTTGCTATCAATGTTTCCATCGTGTGTCTTGAGATGTAGGCACATGGAGACAACTAAGAAGGTTTTTGAAGGCTTGGGCAGGAGTTTCCTGTGTGGCCGGTCTCTAATGTTGTATAGCTGTTGTCACGGTGAATTATTGACAAGGGTAAGGATTTGGTTTGTCTTTGAAGAACAATTTCGAAGCCTTGGGATCTTTTTTTTATTTTTTATTTTTTTTCCCTGTCCCATTGGGCTGCCTTTTTGTATTAGCTGTGTTCAGCTGCTAAGTCGACCCTCTTGGGTTTAGTTTGACTGTGGATGTATGGTGCTTTGAGCAGTTTCTTGTGGGCCCTTTGGGCAGTGTGTGTCTTCACTTTTCCGTTGGGCATTGAGAGGTTGATTCTGTTTAGGCTAGGTGTGTGCATCCTTGACCTAGAGGAGTACTTCCTATGTGCCCTCCTTGGGCAGTGTTTTGAGAAACACTTCACATTTTTTGTAATAAAAAAAAACTTGCCCAAAAAATGCATTTTGGGAGCAGATTGGCATCCATAAGATATTGCACGTGTTGAAGGGGGTAGACTGTACTTGACAACTTGTGTCCTTTTGGTGTTGGAGAGTAGTTCGTCCTGTGTACCCTCCTTGGGAAGTGTTTCGAGCTTAATACTATTATCCTTTTTTATAATAAAATTAATTTACTTGCCAATAAAAAAGCATTTTGGGAGCAGATTGGCATCCCTAGGATATTGCACGTGTTGAACGGGGGTAGACTGTACTTGACAACTTGTGCCCTTCTGGTCTTGGAGGTCATATTGAACTCTTGAATAGATTGGCTTATGCAGTGAGGACAATAATATGTCTTTTGGGATCTGTTGAGAGGATTCTTCCCTTGGAAAAGGTTTACTGATTTTATCTTTCATTTCCTGAAATAAGAAGTCTTGATTGACTGGCTTCATTGTCCAAGGGTCCTGGGCTGTTCTGAATAGCTTTACATTTTACACAAGGAGATGTTGTGTCCTGGGAGGGTTTCACAGTTGGGCTTTTCTTGGTGAACTCATTTTTCATGTGTCGGTGCTTAAGGAAGAGGTCGAGTTTCCATCCTTTGAGATGTGTGTTGCTTCCTTCTTATATGTCTTGACAATAACAGCCAACCTACGTGTGACATAACTTGCAGAAGGCTTTCAATTTTCCCTTCACAACTTTTGGGGTTCTTACATTACCCAATATCACCAGAAAATGCTTAGACCACAGCAATTCACTTCTGGAATGCATGTTTGGAAATATGGTACATTTGCTTTCATGATACACTTGCTTTCCAAAATGATGAATATAGCGATCCCCAGATTATTTCATGTTTAGTTCCTTGTTGGTTTCCTTAAGAAGAATGAGTCAAGTATGATGAACTCAGATTTTGGGAGACTGCACTTTTGGCCGGAGAATTGGGGGGGGGGGGAATAAAAGAGAGAGAGAGGGGCTATAAGGCCTCCTTAAAATGTGTATTTAAGGGATGTGAAACAAAATACGTTGCTTTATTGGATGTCCAATTGTATCATATATTTATAGTCTACCCCTATTGTATTGTA
The DNA here is from genome assembly GCA_034768845.1 of Heliamphora exappendiculata. Classification (NCBI taxonomy): domain Eukaryota; kingdom Viridiplantae; phylum Streptophyta; class Magnoliopsida; order Ericales; family Sarraceniaceae; genus Heliamphora; species Heliamphora exappendiculata. Next base: position 16,151,300 of record JAOTRH010000006.1, on the reverse strand, counting down.
TCATATTTTAGAGCATATGGCATACCACAGTTCCATGTTTACGCCGTGTACCAGAACAATATACATTTTAGGTAACATAGTGCTTTCTTAAAGCTAATGCATGGATATGTTATATAATAAATTTTTGTACTCGATCCTAAATATGTTGGGATGAAAGAAATTTAAGTTTTCATTTTCTTCAATGTGTAGAGTGGACAATCATCCTGTTCTTTGCATTTTCTGTGGGCAAAAATCTCTTTGTTTGTCTCCAAACACCCCCTCCCAACAGGAAAAAAATGAGAAAAATTTGTTCGTATACTTTTAATTGATTTGTTAAATTGCACGCGCACATGTTTTGCCTTAGTCACATGTTGACTAGCTGAAGGTTGGGCAGGAACCAGGTCACGGGAAATCTGCTTCAGGTAGCAATCCTCCAGATGAAATGGTATCCAGCAATTAGCATATTCTGTTCAATTTATGGCAGTCATTACTGGAGTGATGCTTATTTCCCATTTTTATGCAGGATATTGACATTATTGTAACATACACCGACACTTCTGGATCTGTTCGAATTAGGACTGTGAAATCCAGGGACCTATCAGCTTCCTGGGTCTGGAGAAGCCCTACTGATGAAAATAAAAACCAGCCAAAAAATTCCGAGGTACCACCCTCAGTTTCAAGATTGAAATTTAGCTTAGAAGCCACTGATTGCGGTGGTTGATTGTTTAGTTGCCTCAAGCTTAGACATTCTCTCAGCTGTGAAAACCATATGGTGTGATGAACCAAAAATTTTATATAGCTTTATGCCAATGTTCATGTAGCTGGAAACATAATTACTGGACTACAAACTGGAAGTTACCGACATTTATTTTGCACCCTCAGATACTAGAGTCATTTGAAGCGGATATGAGATTTGATGATGATGCTGAGCATTCTACTGATGAGCATCAGTCTGGAGGTGAAATGCCACAGCCACAAACATTTACCATGAATCCAGTGAAGCTCAAGCGTCATGTAAATTTTCAAATGCCTCTTAATAGTGTTTTCTATGTTTGTTTTGATCAGTTGATTATATACTATGACTGTTTCTTGCACTTCAGATGCTAAGGCAACAAAGAAGGGATCTCCGCACTGCGGAGCTAATTCGACAAGACAAAGAGATTGACAACCAGATGCAAGCAGCTGCTATTAAACGAGCTAAAGAACTTGACACCACTGTCAAAGGAAAATACAGTATATGGCGAAGAGAATATGAAAATCCAAACTCTGATTCGACCTTGAGACTTATGCGTGATCAGATCATCATGGCAAAGGCTTATGCAAGCATTGCAAAAGCTGGGAATGAAACCGGTCTATACGATTCCCTTATGAAACATTCGAGAGAGAGTCGTCATGCCATTAGAGAAGCACGTTCTGATGCTGAGCTTCAGCCGAGGTATTGCCGCTTATTTTTTCTCTGGGTTACCATGTGTAAAAGTTGGCTCTTGGTTCGAACATGGACTTACTCTTTCTCCCCTCATCCAGCGCACTTGATCGGGCAAAAGCAATGGGTCACATTTTGTCTATAGCCAAGGATCAATTATATGACTGTCTCATAGTAGCGAGGAAGTTAAGGGCTATGCTTCAATCTACTGAAGTAAATGTAAATTTGCTGAAGAAAAAGAGTGCATTCTTAAATCAGCTAGCTGCAAAAATAGTCCCAAAACCCTTGCATTGCCTTGCTCTACAACTTACAACAGATTATTATGTTCACGGTTACCACAGCAATGGATTTCCCAACAAAAACAAACTCGAAGATACTTCTCTATATCATTATGCTATTTTTTCTGATAACGTACTTGCAACGTCTGTGGTTGTCAATTCTACGGTGCAACATGCAAAGGAACCCGAAAAGCATGTTTTTCACATAGTAACGGATAAACTGAATTTTGCAGCAATGAAAATGTGGTTTCTTGCCAGCCCTCCCGTCGGTGCAGCAATCCAAGTTGAGAATGTTGATGATTTCACATGGCTTAATTCTTCTTACTGTCCTGTACTACGTCAACTTGAATCTGCACGAATCAAAGAATATTATTTTAAGGCAAATCAAGCATCTTCCTTCTCTGTTGGCACTGACAATCTCAAATATAGAAATCCAAAATATTTGTCCATGCTTAATCATCTTAGATTCTACCTTCCTGAAGCCTACCCAAAGCTGGATAAAATCCTGTTTTTGGACGACGATATTGTAGTTCAGAAGGATCTGACACCTCTTTGGTCTGTAAATCTGCAAGGGATGGTAAATGGTGCAGTGGAGACCTGTAAGGAGAGCTTTCACAGATTTGACAAGTATCTGAATTTTTCTAATCCAAAGATCTCTGAGAATTTTGATCCTAGTGCTTGTGGTTGGGCATTTGGCATGAATATTTTTGATTTGAAGGAGTGGAGGAAGCGAGACATTACGGGAATATATCATCGGTGGCAAGAGATGGTAAGGAAACGTAATTGTCGAACCTCTTATTCTCCATTTGTGTACCCCACAGAAAATGTCATTATGTAAAGGTTAATATGTACACCCGCACAGAATTTTATTTCTTTTTCTTTCCCCCACATTTCCTTCTTAACTGCATGCATTCCGTACGCAATAGATCATTGGGTTTATTTGACTATGTTGATTAATTCTTGTCATGATTAGTAGTTGGGAGTTTGGTGCATTACATATTTTTGTTTTATAAGAAATTTAGGTCTCTTGGTGATAAAAATGTTATGAAAGCGCATAGATTTCCTTTGCTCTACTATATCTTCACGTGTCACTGCTTTTCTTCTTTTACTGTGCAGTGTGGGTGGAATTTTGTTGGCATATGGAAAGCTATCCAGCTTGCCATCAAATCCCACAACTCCTTTTCCTCATGCTTAAATAGAGAAATAGCTTATGATGCAGCCCTGTTTTTAGAATTGGACAAATTTTATTTGCACATTTGCATTTTCCAGCACAATTGGTTTTGTAAATAGTCTTTTCCCACTTCTGGAATTCTTGTGGTGCATTTGACTTCTTTATTGCAGTTCTGATCAAATAAAGCATTTCAATTGCATTGTCCTCTCTAGTTGCCCCCAAGAAATGCTGTCCACTTTCATTACTTGTATGTTAGACTACAATGCTAGTTTTTGACTGACTCACGGGGATATTGTTTTGCAGAATGAGGATAGGACTCTTTGGAAACTCGGCACGTTGCCTCCTGGGCTGATAACTTTCTATAAGCTGACTTATCCTCTCGACCGGGGTTGGCATGTGTTGGGACTTGGCTATGATCCTGCCCTTAATCAAACAGAAATAGAAAATGCAGCCGTCATCCATTACAATGGAAACTATAAGCCGTGGTTGGATCTAGCAATGTCCAAATATAAGTCTTACTGGTCTAGATATGTTATGTTTGATAACTCTTATCTTCGACTTTGCAACATTAGTGAATAGTAGTTTCATGTTCAGGTCGGAAAAGTTTACCCATATCTGGCTCTTAATATTTGTTTCCATCAATGTACACAGAGAAAAGAAGAGAAAAGGAAAAAGATTTTAAAGAGGCGTTGCTTTCAGAAAGTTATGTTGTCTTTGGCATTTCATCGAACCTTTGAATGGGTTCTTACTTACACACAAAATCACAAATCATCTCATAACACCAACTCCATTTGTAATTCCATCAATGGATATCTCTTTCTCTGTTTAGTGATAACCACATGCAAAAAAGAGTTCACTTGCCTATTGGTTTATTACACGGCGGTGGTAATACCATCACCAATGATGTCTCGTTTGGCTATTAGATTTTGAGGTTTTAAATTAAATAATTTATTTAGTTAAAGTTGATTTTAAACCCTTAATACACAGTAATTTTTAACTGTTAATTTTTAAAGAAATTTAAGTAAAAAAATTAAGCAGAAAGACAAACTGTGTAAATAGTTTTTTATCCTAACGTATGCTAGACATGAATTCCCAGTGGCGTTATTGATTTCAAATGCAGGGAGCACTATATATAGATAGAAGCAAGATCTACGAAAGCAACAACAATCCCTACCTACCCTAGTTCATCTCTTTACTCACATAATGACTATTTAAGCTCCTCTGAAAGCAAACAAAAAGATATAGGCCGAAGAAGCGCCTCGTTCTTATACTATTTTACTTGTCTTATATTATTCTCCCTATCACTTAAAGGTAGGCTTACCTAGGGAAGAAATCACAACTAGGTTTATTTTCACCTATATCTTAGGTAGCTTCCTCACTAAACACAAGTAAGAACTAGCTTGCATTGAGAATGAGGGCCCTTCGAAGGTTTAATTTTTAGCTCCTTATTTACATACCCTAATATATTAAAGAAAAAGAATCAAAATTTTAATGATTACACAACCCACTTCGCTCCTCTGGTCTGCTCACTCCGATGATTCTATAGCCAGAAAGAGAGAGTAGTGTGATTAGCTCTATAATTGAAAAAATAGAAATGCTCTGTCGTAGAACTTCACTAGCAGTGTTGAGCTTTGCTTGCGATTCAACTGGAATTAAGGACCTGAATGGAATTTCAGAACACTCGTGTTGTCATCTAAAGAACAAAAAAATCGCTACTGAACGAGAGCTAGTAAAGTGAGTAAGCTCCATTAGAGAGAAGGGCAAGCGAAAGAGAAGTTGTAACAAGGAGCTACTAAAGAGTGACTGTGTTGAAACTTCTAATGTAGAGCTCACGACGATTTCGAGCGAACTCTACGAGTGTGCCAAAAAAGACTAAAAAGAATCTGTGTTCAGTAAATCGCAATTCTTTTTGTGTGTTGGGCAGCGCGCGTTAAGATTCGTCACACGATTGTCAAGGCGAAGTATGAAGCCAAAACAAGTTGGAGTCAACCACCATCACCTCGCCTAGGATACATAGGCTTTATACTCTAAAGTTGCAAAAGCAAGTTCCAACCGAGATAGGAGATCCATCATATCCATACGAACAAACCAGCATTAGCAGTGGTTGCCTTTATGTTTATAGGGGGCTTGACTTTCCCTTTTATACTATCTCGCCCAGCATATCTGTAGAGAGCAGGAGCATATCCGAGTTTCATATTCGGTTGAATAAGATCTAGTAGTGTTTACTACTGAGATGAAAGAAATAAGCAAGATATGATGGTCAAAAAGCCAAAGATTCACGTGCAAGAACAAGCAAAGTCCGATAGTGCATCCTTCACCCAAAAAGAAATGCTTTTCTTGGCGAAGCGAGGAAGCACAGTTGTTGGCCTCCCTATAGCCCCTCTATACTCTACAAGCTATTAGTACTAAGCATACGCGCTCAATTTTGAAGCTTGCTGTGTAATTGGATAAAGAAACAAAGGTGTGTGAACCTCAACAAGTTCAGATTTCATTGAATTCCTACCTCCTTGTCGTCATCCTACTAGGCCCACCTTTTTTTCAAACTCTAAAATTTGGCATCTCAATCATCCGAAATAGAAGCAGAGCGAGCTGCTGAGCGAGAATCCATGTCTAATTTTGAGTCAGTAGCTTTCGATTCTGCATGTGTAGCGAGAACAACATGAACTTCGTATGAAGGTGAAATCACTGGGTAAGTTGTTCTTTTGTTATTTAGGCTTATCTTAGCTTTCAGTTAAGGTCTCCCACCTTGTAAGTAAGTACTAGTTAAGCTGCATTCGGTAAATTCTATCTCTCAGTGTATTTTGCTTGAACAAGGTCGCTCAACCCCCATTCTATTGAATTCTAATAGAAAAGGCCCCTCGTCATCAAGGAACTAAGTAGCTTGACCATAGCTTGTTTGTTTGTTCGAAACTCAATAGAAATATCTCATCTTTCGACGGGATGGTTCGTTGATTTATTTGTACATTCGTTAAGGATATGAATCTGTTGTGGCGAGAGGGTTTTAAGGGATGACTTATGGTTGGTTGGGCATTCAATGTCCCTTGCTTTTGAATCTATCTCGTTCACTCCGCTCAATCAATCCTTGCATTTGAGAAAAAACCTATTTGATTAGTCGGTCGAGCAACGCGCCTTAAGGGGAGGAACCCATAAAGCCTGTTCTTTCGTGCTTCCTCGCCTCGCTTGCTTTCTATTCGTAAACCTCACCCGCTCCTCTCACCTTTCCCTCTCCATCGCTTCGATTAGTTGGGGAACTCCTTACACTTATTTCGATCAATACATACTGCTTGTCCGAGCAGCATAACAAGTTCGGCTTGCTCGGATAGGAGTTTGAAACAGTTGCCAATCAAAGTCCTCTTTGGCTTTTGAGTTCCTTAAAGGAACAAGAAAGAAGTTATGAACCCTGTATTCCTGCAAGAGCTAGTTAGAGATGGTAGGAACGAATGCAATAAGAAACTATCGCCTTGTTCAAGAGAACATATGCGTTTCTAGTTGGAAAAAAACTCGAAATAATAAGAAGTAGTGAGTGGTCGCCCCGTAGGGATCTTACTTGGCCTACCTTTGGAAGGGCCCTTGCCCTACTTCGACCATCCTACAGGAAAAAAAAAAGGACTCAGAAGAAAGCCTTTTCTAACAAAACTACTGTTGCGCCCTATCCCAACTCATAAAGTAAAGAAAAAAGGTACTCATCTATGCTTTTTGATCATTCTGTTCGCTAGCATCCATAACTCCCAATACAATATAAGATGTAATGACTTAAAACACTCCTATATTCTATTTCTCCTAGGTATCATACTAGAAGACAAAAAAGATTGTCTTCTACAAAATCTTCTCCTCATTCGAATGTCTATGAAAATAAAAAATAAGAGTTGTTATCTCTCCCTAAACCATGTAGCTAGTAGCTAATTGTAGCTAGTTTTGAGTTCCTCTTCTAGTAGCTAGTAGTTCTGTAGCTCTTTTTTACGCCACCTTGCGGCAAAGGAAATTGAGGTCTTCATTCGGATGGCTCCGTTTTCGTTTGACAACTTAATTTTAAGTTAAGTTTTTATTTAATGTCGATTTAAATTAAATAAGTAAAAAAAATTATTTAGTGAATTATATAGATGATTTTAACTCAAAAGACAAAAGTCAAAAAGTTCTTTTGACTTAAAATCATTTTAAGTCAAAAAGAAAAAAAATAAAAATGCTTTAAGTGAGAAAGAAGTTGTTATAATTTTTCAAAATTTTTATATAATTTTATATTTATTATGAATTTTATTTGATAGATTTTAACTAATAAAATTTAAAAGTATAATTTTAAAAAAAACACATACATATAATAAAAATTATAATTTTTTTAAAAAATATATAAAAGTATTTTCTGTAAAAAAAAAATAAAGAGGCTTAAAGATTAGAAAGTACATAATAGTACAGAAAAACGAGCCATTTAGATTATTGAAGGGCTTAGGCGGCGAGTTGGCATGAGAATTCAACTTCTTGGCTTACGAAACTGTCAGTAAATGAGAGTGGTTGTTGCAATGTTGATTTGTGAACATACCTATTCAATTCATGTGATTACAGATTATTAACATGAACCAATTCACTGCGTTGGCTCCTCGGCGATGCGTTTCCCACTTAATGCTTCAAGTTCAGGACTCCCCAACTGGTTTTCCAGGATCAAGGACTCATCATCAAACGGGAAATGGCAAGAAATCTTTACTCATTACCGTGAAATGAAAAAAGCCGGGGCTCAATTCACAGAACCTTCCCATTTTCTTCCCATTCTCAAGGCATGCTTTGGCCTTCCCATCAAACACGGGGAATCTGTCCATGCTTGTCTGGTTAAGCAGGGAGTAGAATCATTCTCTTCTATCGGAAACTCGATCATGGATTTTTACGTGAAGTCTGGGGCCTTCAATTCCGCACTGGGCGTTTTTGATTCAATGAGTGGAAGAGATTCAGTTTCATGGAATATAATGATTCATGGGCGCCTCGGTCAGGGAGCGTTCGAGGAAGGTTTGTGGTTGTTCATGCAAGGTAGGATTGCAGGATTTGAACCCAACACTGCCACCTTGGTGCTCGTAGTTCTGGCATGTCGTAGTCTCAGAGCTTCCCATGGAGGATTGAAAATACATGGTTACATAATTGTAAGCGGTTTTTGGGCTATTGTTTCCGTTCAAAACTCTCTTTTGAGCATGCATGCTGACATTGAAATGGAGTCTGCACGAAAGGTGTTTGATGAAATGTGTGATAGAGATTTGATTTCTTGGAGCGCGATGATTGGGGGCTACGTGCAAAGTGAGGAAACTGAGGTTGCTTTCCAGTTGTTTCGAGAGATGGTATCTGAGAATAAAATTGAAATGGATGGGCAAATTATGGTAAGTGTAATTAAGGCATGCATTAAAATTATGGTAAATGTAATTGGCATTGGAAGATTGATCCATGGGTTTGTGATCCATAGAGGTTTGAATTACGATTTGTTTGTTGGGAACTCTTTAGTTGATATGTATTCAAAGGACCATGACACCGAATCTGCGTTAAAAGTATTTAGGGAGATGCCTAGAAGGAATGTTGTTTCCTGGAATTCTCTGTTAGCTGGTTTTGTCAGTAACGAGAAGTATTCAGAAGCTCTATTACTGTTTGACTCGATGTGGAAGGCGGGAATTGAGGCTGACGAGGTGACCCTGGTGAATCTTCTTCAAACATGCAAGCATCTTTTTTATCCAGTTCACTGCAAGTCCATTCATTCCATAATGATCCGGCAGGGTTATGAAACTAATGATTTACTGATAAATTCTTTAATTGATGCGTATGCAACAGGGAATCTCATTGCACTTGCATGGAACTTATTCAATCAGACAAAGAGAAGAGATACAGTCATGTGGAGCACGATGATTGCTGGGTTCACCCATTGTGGCATGCCTGACGAAGCCATTTCTGTCTTCCAAGTGATGAATCAAACACAAAACAATCCCAACGCCATTACCGTGTTAAATCTTCTCGAGGCATGTTCTGTTTCTGCTGAATTAAAAAGATCAAAATCAGCCCATGGCATTGCAATTCGCAGAGGCTTGGCAGCCGATGTAGCAGTTGGAACTGCAATTCTAGACATGTACTCCAAGTGCGGGGCAATAGAGGCCTCAGAAAGAGTTTTCCACCAAATTCCCTGCAAAAACATCATATCGTGGAGTGCCATGATTGCCGCATATGGTATGAACGGCCTTCCGCGTAATTCCCTGGCGTTGCTCGACAAAATGAATGCCCATGGTTTGAAGCCAAACTCAGTAACGATGCTTTCAGTCTTATCTTCGTGTAGCCATGGGGGGTTAGTTGAGGAGGGACTCTCTTTTTTCAAAGTGTTGGTTAAAGATCATGGCGTTGAACTGAGGTTAGAACATTACTCATGCATGGTGGACTTGTTGGCCCGGGCTGGAAAGCTTGAGAGCGCAATGGAGTTGGTGAAGAAGATGCTGCCATTGGCTGGTGGTTTAAAGCCAGGGGCAAGTGCTTGGGGAGCATTGCTGAGTGCTTGTAGGAGTCATGGGAACAGCGAGCTTGGCAGAGATGCTGTTTCTCAAGTTCTCCAAATGGAGCCATCTAGGTCGGCTGGATATTTGCTTGCATCAAACATGTACGCGGGCGGTGGGTCATGGGTTGATGCGGCGAGGATGCGGTGGCTGGTGAGGGAGAGGGGGCTGAGGATGGTGACTGGTTATAGTTTGGTGTATGTTAATAATAAGGCATGTAAATTTGTGGCGGGAGACAAACATCACCCGTCTTGTGATGAGTTATACCTTGTAAGTGAGCAGTTGCATTCCTGCTTGAAGATAGACAAGAGCCGCGATGAGGCTGATTCTGGGTAGTTGAAAACTTAAGCCTACTTGCTACTTCATGTGCCACAAAATCTGCTCCTCTGGGTACGAAAGCTATATATCATAATTTGGTTTAGAATTTAAAATCACAAGACTATCCTCCACAAGAGGAGCAATGAACAAAACTGCAGCTAACAGAGACTAGCTTGCACGCCTTGATCACTTCTTGAGCTTCACCTTCCAGAATCACCATACCCTATTCTTCTTCCAACGCCCACAAATCAGCTGCACGAGCTGCCTCAGCTTCGGCTGAAGTGGGAGAGTGGGAAGTACCATAATTAGATCTTAAGCCCAAATCACCTTCCCAGCCTAATTTCTAGCCACCGCAGCTGCTATAGCCATTTTCTCCACTACAAAGGTTGCGTCGAAGTTAACCTTGGTGGTACCAACTGGAGGAGGAGTACATATTAGAAAAATTTATCACCCCCAGAATTGTCAGTGAAAGGATTCTCCTGAGCTCTCCTGGTCTCTCTATGCTCTAACCATGCGCTCAAAATGTCTCTCAGGCAGGCTTCATGTTCCAGAACCTTTTTTTTCCCCCAAAGATCATCTTATTTCTCGAAAACCATACTTTTTCCATCGATATTGCAACGAACATGGCACGATGTTAACCAAACTAAAAATTGTCACGACCCATTTTGATTGATGGCATATGTAACCGATCAGTGAGTAAAACTCACCAAAAGCCTCTATTATATCTGTTAAACAAATGGAACATACTAGTTAGATAAATAAAATTCATGTCATGTTATAATAATACAAATATTATTATGTACAAAAAGATAAATAATTTTACTAGTGCTAGTACATTATTAGATCTTTCATCGTAAAAGATAAACTATTATTATTATTATTATTATTATATATATATTCCCCCCCCCCCTCTCCCCTTCTTTGTAAGCAGAACTTAGCAATCTCTCTTTTTACTTTCTTGTAAAAAAAAATTTCAATATCAACGTTATAAGCAATAGCTCGTTTGAGTGCACACATAATAACATTATTAATTTACCATGAAAATATCACAATTTTTTTTTCATACCGAAAAGTTTCATTCGAACTTTACATCATTAACAACATTAGTTCGATAAATAGTACAACTATAATAATATTCATAGTGTAGTACAACCAAAATAATATTTGCGAAGAAACTAATTATTTTTAAACAACATAATTTACAAAAGTAAGTAATTTAAATATATGTGTTTCACCTATATTTAAAATAGCCCGTATAATAATACGAAATGTGGATCCAGATAGTCAAATCTATTTTTTCCCATACCTTTTTTTTTTTGGTTACTTTTCTTTTGTTTTTTCTCAATCTTTACGCTATCTTTTGTAGGATGGAAAGATGAAGAAACAGGTAATGAAGAATCAGGATGAAAAGCAATGATTGAGGAAGCACATGATTGAGGGAGGCAAAAGCATGTGACTCCTATGGGTGGGTGTGGTCTTTATTTGTCAAATTTTATTCACAGTTTTTTTTTTACTCCAAAAAAGTTATATATCTTTTATTTATTTATTTATGTATTATTATTATTATTTTTTTGTTTTTGTTTGAGCAGGTGATGCATAGCCTTCTTTATTTTTTATAACAATTCTAGTTTTTATTATTATTATTATTATTATTATTATTTTAAATTTTATTTCTACTTAAATGTATAGGAGCTGTTACAAAAATCCTTCCAACGCAGTCGACAGTGAATTATATCAAACAAATGTATTGAGATTCAATACTTTGTTTTAGGATTTTCTTGAAAAAAAAACGTAAGCACAAACACTTCACAAAAGAACTGAGAATGGAAACGAACTTTTATTGAAGGATAATGGCGAGACAGCACAAACTTTTAACTAACTATTCTAACTCTTAATTTTATTGCTAAGTACAGGAAAAAGTAAATTGTTGGTTGATTGTGGATCCCTTCTTCTTTGCGATTAAGCATTTTATATAGCATTGAATTCTTTCCATGATTTGAAAAGTAACTGCCTCTACTTAATTTGAATTTTGTAATTGGTCGTAATTGTTTGTAACTGCTTTGAACGTGTAATTGTCTAAACAGTCGTATATCTCTTAGTGGGTAGTTTTTTTTTTCTTTTTTTCTGTTGATTGGTTGCCAAGTGTCACTTTTTTAGTGTGTGAGCATTCAATAAATAATATGATTTTATTCGACAGAAATAGAATAGGCTTTCAAAAGGTTTTTGGATCGACGGGGTTTGAGTATTTAAAAACAATACCTTCATTTTACTCGATAGAATAAGAGTCAACATTTTTCTCTTTGTCAACAAAATAATTAATTATGGTATAATAATGCCCCTCTCATTTATTTGGTTCTAATTATTTTAAACCAAATAAATGAATCTTTGACCGTTTTGCTTTCAACGGCTATAAATAAAAACTTATTAATAGGCTTTTGGAAAGGCTCTTCATTATTCTCACTCGGGACCCTTTGAACTTTTCAGATATGGCTTCCAAGGAAACTCAGAAATCTTCCACCATTGAACCAATTACCCTTTAAGTGTTGTAAAGAGCTTAAACATTTTGCTGAACAACATGGGAATCACGAGCGCATGATTCAAGCCCTAATTCCAGTTTGAAAAACATTCTTGGCCCTTTATTTGAGCTAGAAATCCATGATTGTACTTTTTTTCAATTATTCTTTGGCGGCAAACAACTATTTCACACTTCATTGCTCTCACCTCTGTTGGACAAATGGGAGAATTTTCAACGCCTTTACGATCGTAGATGAGCCCCAAAGCAGACTGGTGTGATTAGGTTGCTCGTATGAATCGATATATTGAAAGACACTAGGGCAAACTAGGTCTAAGAGAAATAATTTCCCTTTCGACCTATTACATTGACATGAACAAGTGGGTGATTGGAGCAGCTTGTTTATGATCCTAGCCATGCAATGCTTTGATATATTGAAAGACACTAGGACGAACTACGTCTAAAAGAAATAATTGTCCTTTCGACCTATTACACTAAGGACAACCTATTACACTGATATGAACAAGTGGGTGATTGGAACAGCAACTTGTTTCTGGTCCTAACCATACAATGCTTTACTTCTTTCCTGTGGGCTCATATCTCTCACCATATTGGATGTTATACATTTTATAAGCATACATCCCACCATGTTAATGCGTAGTGTGGCGTTTACGTCTGACCTTTTGAGTGAACATTTCTTTATGCCCTCCAGTTTAAGATATTTTGATTTTATCAAAATGTATTATCCTAAATCTGGTGTTCATCATTCTTTTAATGAAAAAGTAACCATTTACCTCTGTTGGCTCTGTCGATTTGTTATAGCAGTATCAATCTTTAAGGTCACTAAAGAATACTTGCATGTAGTTACTTGTTTGGCTCAAAAGAAAAAATAGACTTTGGCTCCTTTTGTCATATGCATTTTATATATAGGCTTTTATACCTTTGCTGACAAAAAGATATCTGATAGTTGTGGGGTCCCTTTTAGCTTTTTCAAGCATAGTTGTATGCTAATTTTTTCAAACTCCAACTCAAAATTAATGTTTCCTTGAGTGATAACCCTTATCTAAGTTATGCTGAATATTTTCTTACCCATACTCCAATATTCAACACACATGTCACCTTTGAAAATTATTTTTCTATCTTATTTTCTTTGCCTCCTTACAAAGATCCTAAGGATTTTCAACCTTTCCATAGATACAAATTTTCCTCCTCTCGATTGGCATTCGTTCAATCTGAAACTTCTACTGATCGACTTGCATGATTTGTTGGCTAATATTAATGGGTGGGATATTTACTGATTGTTCAACATATGGTACAAATTGTTCCCAATGCCTTAGAGAAGCAACACTAAAAGGATCAACTGCTGGTGGAGGAGAATACAGCACTGTGGGTGGTCTTCCTAACCTCATTGCAGGTTTTTAATTTAGGTACTAGCCCCAAAGCTTGTGTTAAAATAGATCTTTGATCATAAACAGGGTTATATTGTACCTATTATTGATAACCCATTGTGGGGACCACTAGTGGTCCTTGAGGTTCTATTTGCGTTTTAATTTGCGGTAAGTTTACATTCACTAGTTCGATTGGTGGACTAGCTGATGTCGACACCAGTTGTTTTGGGCCACTTATGGCCTTCTTCATAACTGAAGCCAATTCATGGTATCCTCTAGTATTCGAATTTGTAAAATTTCTCATGAATTGCTGCATTATTTCATGAACAACAAAACTCTTTTGGCCACTCAATTGACCAATTTTAAGCTCACCCATTGACTTGATTCATCACGCTGACTTCACTATTTGCTTTCGCTGAAGCCACTTTTTCATGATTTTGTTCGTCTTGTTTCTTTGTGTGTACCATCTTTTCTCCAAGTTAACAGATGATGTCCCACTAAGCGTGTTAAATTTTGTTAATCAAAATAAAATTTTTTTCATTGAGATCGAAAGAGGACTTTATCAAACAATTGCGTTGAGATTCAATGCCTTGTTTTAGCACTTTCTTGAAAAAAATGCAAGCACAAATATTTCACAAAAGAACTAACTGAGAATGGAAACAAAATTTTATTGAAGAATAATGGCGGAACAGTACAAACTTTAAACGAACTAATTTAACTGTAATTATATTTTGCTAAGTAAAGGAAAAAGTCATCGTTGATTGATAGTGGATCCTTCTTCTTTGCGATTAAGCCTTTATATAAGCATTGAATTTTTCTATCTAGGATTTGAAAAGTAATTGCCTCTATTTGATTTGAATTCTGTAAATGTTCGTAACTGTTTTTAATTGCTTTGAATGTGTAACTGCTAGAGTAGTTTTATATCCCTTAGTGAGAAGTTTTATTTTTATTTTTTCATTTTGTTAATTACTTGCCAAGTGCATGCCACTTCTTTAGCGAATGAGCATTTCATTGAATAATATGATCTCACTAGGAATGGCAATGGAACGGGACGGGACCAAAGATTAGCAGAGAATGGGGCAAGTACGGAAATATTTTGAGTATAATTTTTAATGTTTAAAAGAGTAATATTAATAAAAATTATAAATAATATAATAAATAAAAATAATAGTTGATAAATTAATATAACTAAATATACAAAATATAATAACTAAATAAAATTAGAGATAAATATAATATTTTTATATTTTAGACTTATTTTATTTGTAAAATATATATTTTATACATATATTAATATTTAAAAAATATTTATTCTATGTAATCGGAAGCGAAAAAAACGGAGTAGGGAGAACAAATACCGTCTCCACCCCATTTGTTATCGATGGCGAAAAAAACCTTACAAAGCAAAAGCAAAAACAGGAAAAATTACAATTCCTAGATCTCACCCGACATAAATAGAATGGGTTTTCAACAGATTTTTAGATCAATAGGGGTGTGGGTATTTAAAAGCAATACCTATCATTTTACTCCACAGAACAAGAATCAATATTCTTGTCACCGTTGATAGAATAATTAATTATTGTGTAAACACATGGCTATCAATCTTTGAAGTCTGAATATTGATTTGTAGATGCCAATTGGGATCAAAACAATCGGCGTTCTGGTTTGGGTATTGTTGTGATAAATGACCTAAAAGAGGTTATTTGTGGGTGATTTGGTCCTCGTTCTTACTGTACAACTCCTTGGGTCTTGGAGGCCATGTCGTTTAGGAAAGCTCGTGCTCATCCCAATTTTAGAACATGCCTGATATAGGTGTGAAGGGAGACTCACTACAAGTGGTAATGGCTTTGAAATTTTGTTAAGCTAGTGTGAGGCTAACACAACGGCATGAGCGACGCAACACCTATAGTTGTGGTATCAATTGAATCCAATAAAATAGAAAGAAAAAAAATTATTAGGTATAATTTTTAAGTTTTACAAAAATATTAGTTTTTTAACACTACTACTTGATAGGAAAAGAACCCATTAAAAAGTAAATTGGAGTTTTTAAATGCACATAATTTTTTTCGTTGCGCACTCATAAATACAAGTATTTATATGTTACATACTAATTTAAAAAGTGGGTGCATTTAGAAGCTAAGCTGCCAAAGTATGTATATTCAAATTATTCTTTTATCTTTAAAAACAAAACAAGACAAAATAATATCCTTCTTTTTCATGGTACGATCTTTTTAATTTTTTTTGTCCCTTCTCTTTTGAGTTTAAAGATTATTATTGAAACCTATTGTACAAAGACCTTCTGTTTTTTCAGTTATTTTTCTAGATAGAACTTATGAATGATTTCTTAGTTATATATATTAAGAAATATATATTTGATAATATTAATAATGAGGTTATTTTGTAACACTTTTAAAATATAAAAATTCGTTGGAGTAAATTATAAAAATATATGTATTTACATGTCATTTTGTTAAAACAATAATACCAATATATAGTATTATTTTTGTTAATGATTCGAGTGGTTCAAATTATTTTATTAAGTTTCATTGAAAATGTGCAATAAATATGATAATGTACCGTAAGATTAATAGAATTTGAATTATTAATAACACTAGTGACAAAAAAATTGCTAGTCATTGTTGGAATCTGTGAATTTCATTAGCCATTGAAATTCAGATTTCAATAGCAGATTCAATTACAATTGAATTGGCC
>JAOTRH010000006.1:16115655-16126247 GCA_034768845.1 Heliamphora exappendiculata | reverse complement strand
TCCTGTTATTTCATTCTCTGTAATTTCAGATTCTGTAAATTGTTGAAAGTTTAATAAAGATGTATTTTCTGGATCCCAAACATGTATTTTATGTCGGCGTTAGAAATTCTCCCAACAGTCATCACTGCACAACGGCCCATTATAGGGCAAAAAAGACTCTGTGTTTGGATAATGAATTTAGTTGGAAGGATTTGTGCCCTTTTTGACTTGTATCCATTCTCCAAACTGATTGTAAATTGTGTGGCTAGTTCATATTTCTAATAAACTCTTCACAAAAAAATAATAATGATAGATTTGTGAGCGTTGAATAAGTACATAATTCACCATAAAGATGTATAAAACTAGTTTAATTTTACCAATTGTTCTAGCTCACAAATAGAACTTATTCCCCAGTTGTCTTTATCATATTATGTCAGTGTATTTTGTTGCCAATTACCAATTCCTTTATTGCTCGGTGACATATTGCTGTTCATTTTTGTTTAAAGTGGTTTTAAGTTAAATAAATAAAATATTTGTTTAGTGTAATAAGAGTCTTATTTAAAGGTTACACGATAAGACAATAAGTTAGTAAGCCATGACTTAAAATTGTTATAAAACGATTATTTTTTATTTTACATAATTTCATATGATGTAATCTAATTCGATGGATTTGACAAGTAGGCTCTAAAAATAAACTTTTTTTATATATGTATAATAACAATTATGATAGTTTTAAAAAATGTATAAAAATACTTTAGGTAAAAAATAAAAAATGCGCTTAAAACCAAAAGGTAATAAACTTTTATTGCCAAACGGATTCACCTTTTTTGACTTTGAGGTAAAAGAAAATAGGCTAATCTCAAGCAAAATCCAAATGAGCCATAGTTAAGAAAATATTTGAAAGCTTTTACTTTGTATTATTTTGGGTAAATTGCATTTACTTTTTTTGAGATTGATTAAAACTACTGGTAATTCCTTTCAAAATTTTGAAATTACAATGCTTTTCTGTTGCTATTCTTGACAATATACACAAAATGCTCTCTCTATTATTTAACCGTAAGAAATATTAACAAAATCTTCGTTTTGTAGTTTGGGATGAACCAAAAAGCGTTTGTGCATTCATGGCAGCATTTTCTTGAAATGGGTGGCGATGAATTAAAGAGAGTGGTCAATTTAGAGGAGGAGAGAGAAGAACAAGAGTGATGAGGACTTTAAAAGTGAGAGAGAGAGAGAGAGAGAGAGAGAGAGAGAGAGAGAGAGAGACTGGAGAGTAGAGCTATAGAGAGAGAAACAAAATATATGCACAAAAGAAAAGAAAAAACAGAAGAATAGAGTTTGACTCAGTGAGGTTGAATTTAATATTTATCATTTGATGTGTATGGCTATATTGGTAATTTTACCTAGGTTATTAAAGCCATGTAATTGGCACATGTCAGTGTTATTTAAAATTTTAAATTTATATTGAAGAAAGTAGTTGTAATTATCAATAACCTCAAGAGGGAGGTCTATATAATTTACTTTAATATTTTTTTTAAAAAAAAACTGCTAAATATACCCTTTAAAATTCTCCCACACTTGAACCTTTATCAAAGAAAGAGAGGGGTTTAAAAAAAAAACAAGCGATTGACACACATGTATATAAGTGTGTGTTGGATTTGAACACTAATTTTTGAACGCAAACGAACACAAAAAGTAAAAAAATAAATAACACTGAGGATTTACGTGGTTCGGCCCACACCGGCCTACGTCCACGAGCGAGAGAAAAAATATTTCACTATGTCGTACGTGAAATAGTATAAAATTCGTCTCCTTTCTCTCTACCAGCTAACCTCTCAATTTTTTGACGCACGGCCTCTTTTTTTATGGTTTCACTAGTGTTCTATTTATAGGCACACACGTGAAAACCCTGTACATAAAAAATTCTACTGGACCTCTAATTCTACCCCAATTCAATTACATATAGACCAAAAAAATAAAATACGAGCCCGGTAGAATACAAGCCACAGCCCAACAATCTCCACTTTGGCTTGAATTTTTCAAACCACCTTGAAGATAATCAATGTCGCTGTCGATTCTGCCGCCGTTGTCGTCGTTGTCGATTTTCCACACCCAAACAGCATGGCTCACACCTCTATATCGAGGTGCCAGCACCTTAACCCGGGTGCCCTACAAAGCTCACTACTTTGTAGAAGAATATGGCCCAATCTCTCTCCCTTTGTGCACATAATTGGAGAAATCACCTCCACTAACCAAATCAAGAGCAAATGAGACTCGCTTCTGCCGAGGTGTACACTTGTCTGTCACGTCTGTCGTACTAGTCTCGTTGCCCGAAGCTTTCTTGTGAACATCCAACAACTGTTGCTCTTACATCTTGTTGACATCCTGCACACCATCTGATTTGCTCACATGCGCACTTGTACTACCTCATCGCTTCTGTGTACCCCTGCGCCTATTCCGTGTGCTTTTTCGCAACTGTTGTTCACCCTGATCACCTTTACATTTTTTTCGTGTATATCATTTACCTGTACTACTCATCTGATGTCTGACAGTAGCTCCACCTGTCACAACATTTTCTACCAGCCTGTATAGGTTGTTAATCATCTGTCCTTGCAGTACATCCTTATTTCCCTTTGAAACCCAAATAACTCCACCTCCAAATGAAAACCCGCAACCTCTCAAATTTAGCATCCCCAGAGAAATTAAATTCTTTCTTAGATTTGGCACATGTCTAACCCTAGTCAAGATAAAAATGGTCCCATCAAACCTGTAAAATCGCACTGTCCCTATACCGACAACTCTGTTTACTGCATTGCTAGTCATCCTGACAGTACCTCCATTGCATGCCTGATACGCACCAAAATACTCTCTAACTGCACACATGTGGAACGAACATCCAGAATCTAATATCCAATATACTTTGTTCATACCTGAAGTAATTGTGAACACTTCTAATTCATCATAATCGGAGCCCTTTGTAACTACTGTCTATGATGATTGTTCTTTTCCCTTGTATGTTTTATACTTCAGACAATTCCTCTTCAGATGACATTCCTTGTCACAATAGTAGCACTTCCCTTTGTAATCTTTCAACTTGGAACGACATTTCTTCTTGGACCCATCTTGCTTCACTATCGCCATGCCTCTGACTTCTCTACTGCCTGATGTAACTATGATGCCCTCTCTTTATGATCTGTCACTCTCCCTCTTCTTCAACATCTCATGAGATATGAGAACAGCAACAATCTCATATAACCCAATGGTATCTTTTTCAAACATTAGTGTAGTCCTCAGATACTCGTATGATAAAGGTAATGAAACCAACAGGAGAATTACTTTATTCTCATTTTCGATCTTTGCGTCGATAGAATCTAATTCCGTCAATATCCTGTTGAATTCATCCAAGTGCTCCACAAAGTTCGCTTCCTCTGTCATCTGAAGTGTATATAGCTGTTTCTTTAAAGACAACCGATTAGTCAATGTCTTGGACTTGTACCTGCTCTCCAACTTAGCCCAGAGTTTCGCCGGATCGCTTTCGTTGATGACTTCCCGAAGAGTGCTGTTACCGAGATACAACTGAATCGTGCTGTTCGCCAAGTCCTGCATCTATTTCCACTTTACATTCTTTATCGTTTCTAATTTCCCTGACTTAATCCTGAGAGATTTTATTAGTCCTTCACGCGTCAAAATATTCTTCACCATTTGCTGCCATAAAGTGAAATTGTTGAGACTGTTAAAAGGTTCAATCACGAAACTCGAACTTTTTTACGCCATTAGATTTGCCTAACAATCTCCACAATCTGAACTCTTCGCAATAATAGATATGCGTAACGCAGCCCAAATTAATTCTGACTGTACCCGATCGCTTCTGATTGTATTCGATCGCACCCGATTAATTTCAATCTATGCCGATCTATGCAATTCAAATAAACGGTGCAAAAATAGAAAAATCTGATCGTACCGATAAAACTACAGCGTCCAAAAATCTTAGAAAATATGTACTCCTTAAATTATTTTATTATATATATAAGTCGATATTATAAAATAAATTTAAATAATTAATGTCATGCTCCTACCACATTATGTCATAACCTTGGAATAAATTGTTGAGATTTCCCGTATCAAACCCAACAGTGCTGTGATGTGAGAATTCAATCCAAGCAAATCCACTGCCCAGTGTTTGTTTTTGATTGAAACTAAACTGTTGCGGCTCTGTAAAAAATTCTTGCTTGGTTGATGAGTACCGCCGCTGCCTTCACTGATTTTAATCCTTAATTCACGTGCAAATAATTTATCACGGTACAAAACAATAACATCACAGTGCAGAAACTTTGATATCCAACCAGCGCCGTGCCTTTTTCTTTTTTGTGTGCAAATTAAATAATTTTTTATTTTATACGAACTAAAATTAAAAACTCATACTTTGCTCTGAACACCCACCACGACTTCGAATTATTCACCGTCGGCTCTAATACCACTTGTTGGGATTTAAACACCAATTTCCAAACGTGAACAAAAGCAAAATCACACACAAAAAACAGAAAAATAAATAACACTGATGATTTACGTGGTTCGGCCCATACCGGTTTACGTCCACGAGCGAGAGAAAAAATATTTCACTATGTCGTATGTGAAAGAGTACAAAACTCATCTCATTTACCTCTACTAGCTAACCTCTCAATTTTCTGACGCACGATCTCTTTTTTAATGGTTCCACTAGTGTTTTATTTATAAGCACACACGTGGAAATCTTATATATAAAAAATTCTAGTGAATCTCTAATTTCACTCAAACTCAATTATATATAAACCAAAAAAATAAAATACCGATCCGGTAAAATACAAACCACAGCCCAATAGCGTGTAATGTAAAATTAAAATAGATTAAAAAATAAATAATAGAAAATTATGAGGAATTATAATTTTTAAATTTGGTAATAGAAGAAAAGTTTAATAAATAAAATAAAATTATTTTGATATTAAAAAATTAATTAAAAACATTTTTAATATATAAAAAATTCACATAATTTCATAACACCAAATAGATACTCTATTTTTATATATTGATATAGACGTAGGAATAAATTTGGCAGCAGCCGACACGAAAAATTTCCAGCCCAAAGGAATAATGGCATATTCAGCCCAAAGGAATAATGGCATATTCGTGATTTTTAGTAAAACATCTGCGACATGAATGGAATGCGATTATTTTATGTGAGACGATGTTATATTATAATTATTTTTTTGATATAAAATTAATTTATAAAATTTTTAATACATAATATATAAGTATTAAATAAATATATTTTATTAACACATGTTATTGTCGCCGAATAACTTTTCAACGCATTGATAGTTTTAAATAATAAAAATAATTATTTCTAACTCAGATATGGTCAATTAATACCCGACTAAGAATCTCAACACACTCACCGTGTATGCATTTTTAATTTATTGTAATAAAAATATTAAATTATAAATTTTTTTAACAAAAAAAGAAAGAACAAAAATGTAAAATTTATTAAAACCAATATCGATTACAATGTAACTAAAATTAGATCAATTACAAAAAAATAACAGTGAAATAATATAATTTTTTAATTCAATCTTCAAAATTATTATAAAATAAAATAAGGTGTGAAATAAAACTTACCAGGGGCATTGAGTAAAAAAAAGTCCATATACTTCAATTTTTTAGACAAGTGGGTATTCCTATAGTAGTATAGAAAGATATTGCTTTGTGATTGGCCTAGTGTTTTTATTTTTAAATTTTTTTATAAAATTTTTAATAAAAATTTAAAGAAAATATTATTAATTATAAGAAGAGACTAAATAAATTAACTTTTTTAAAAATTTTTAAATAAAAAACTTCATAAAAAAAAGTTACACCAAACACGGTATAGATTTTGTATTGACTCATTTTGTTTTCTACCAACAAACTCTAACCCTGTAGGAGAGTAGGAGTTGAAGTTCATTGCCGTTGTCTTCATCAATGATCCGAAAGACGATGGTTCTCTCGTACTGGAAATCGCTGTCCTTATTTGGTCTTCTCTCCGTTTCAATTGTGTTGCTGCAGGCAAGATTTCATTACTTTTCGACACTTGCGATCCCGTCTTCAATCGATTTCTGTTCCCATATCTACAATCTTCATACATACACATAAATTTCACAGACTCTCTCTCTCTCTCTCTCGCTCTCTTGCGGCGTAATTTTTCTTTCGTATTTTTTAAATGAAAACCTCAACTTCGCTGAGCTTGATTGTTCTATTGGATTGGACCCTAAGGATTTAGAAATTCTAAATCACCTTCAAGGAGTTCAAAATTATACTTGAGAATAATTTCTTGGAAGCCAAATGGAGCACTGATGATGCTCCCAATTGAAATTACTGATTCAGTTTGTTAAGAATGTGCCTCATTCTTGTGTTTATGTAATCCTGACAGATGGTTCTTTCTTTCTTTATTCATCATTATTTTTTGTAGGCGACTGTATTCGCTTCTTTACTCCCTTCAGAGAATGGTGATAGACCATTTCTTTCTATTTTCAATGGGTAAGGTTTCTTCTATCCTAACCTCAACTCGATCAAGTACTAGTATTGGTTGTTTTTTTTTTTAAATTGTTTTTGTTTTTTCCTTAGACTCAGATCGGTCCTTGTGACACCCTCACATGATGTGTGTACATAAATAAAATTTTTTGTTACACGCGCGCGCACACACACGTATACTATTGTTAAGGAAATAGTCTATTTAGGGCATGCTTGATTGACCGGATTAGACATGTGATTGGATTATATATTTCATGGGATTATATTTTTCTTGTTTGAATTCAACAAGTGGTGAGAAAATTATGCATTTATTGGATAACTAATCTCACAAAATGTGGGATATACAATACTTAAGAGAACATAGTATTAATAATTTATTCATTACTAGTCCCATGAAACTACTTACCAAGTGAATTATATATTTCCTGATTATTAACCCGATCAATCAAACATGGCCTTGGTGTCTTGAATACTGTTATAATTTTTGTTTCCTAAATTTTCCTAAACTACGAGAGGTTATTCAGTGGGTATAGAACGCCATGTTAGCATGCTGATGTGGTGTGCTCTACTAATAAATGAATGCCATGTATTCATGATTTTAGAGAATTGTCTTATATTAAGGAGCAACTGTTATGACATATTAGCACGACCTTACATTTTAAAAACACATGATGTACATGTATTGGATAGACACATTATATCAGCATGCTAACGTGGTGTTCTCTACCTATTGAATAATTTCTCCTAAACGACGTTGGATTTTTATAATGGAGGTATATAACTACACTTTTTTTTTCTTGTTCTTTGTTTTTTTCTCCTCTCTTCTTATCCTTATTTTTCTCCACATCCCAATCCTACTTTTTTCCCTCTCTTAACCCACTGTAAATTTCTTCAATTTATCACCAATTGCAGATTTTAAGAAAGTTTTTTCTTAAACGTATTAGAAAAAGAAAAAGGGTTTTTTAATATCAGGCATGCACTTCACGTGGGTCCCAAGACTAGTATATGTAAATGCATATAAAACTTAGGATCTGATGATCTTTATGGACACATTTATGGTGAAGCTTGTCAATATTGTGTTCCCTAGCATACAAATTTATTTGGAAAGCATTTGACATAAACAG
Source organism: Heliamphora exappendiculata (assembly GCA_034768845.1). NCBI lineage: Eukaryota > Viridiplantae > Streptophyta > Magnoliopsida > Ericales > Sarraceniaceae > Heliamphora > Heliamphora exappendiculata. The sequence continues at coordinate 16,118,607 of JAOTRH010000006.1, read as the reverse complement.
TAATGATGTAGCCATTTATCAGTTTGGTTTCTTGTTCCCAGGGCTGTTAGCCCCTTACTTTGCTGAAATAGCTGGGTAATCACTGGTGATAATGATTGCTTGTCCAATATGATAACTGAATTTTGTGCAACCTTTTTGTATTTCCCCCCAGTTTGTTGTATTTGATAAATCACAATGATTGATCTTGTGATCAGGGAAAGTCACTCTGCAGAATACTGTGCAATGTATGATATTTGTGGAGAACGAACTGATGGGAAAGTTTTGAACTGTCCTTATGGTTCTCCATCTGTGAAGGTACGTGGGATATATCTCACTTCCAGTTTCTCTACCATTTACAATAGTCAATAGATTATTCTGTTTCCACTTCGTCCTTTTCCTCTTAAGTTAAGCTTTTATGCCTTCTGTTTTCCACTTCATCCTACTGCCCTTAGATTAATTTTTAGCCTTGGATACATAATGGGACTTATTAAGTTTATAACATGATTAAATGTGCTTTGCAGCCTGATGAGTTATTTTCCGGGAGAATCCAAAGCTTGTGTCCAATGATCAGTGGAAATGTTTGTTGTACAGAGGCCCAATTTGATACATTGCGGGCACAAGTTCAGCAAGTAAGAACATTTCTTTGCTTTTACTTTGTTTTCTTAGAGTTGAAGACAGTTTTCAGACATTTGTCTTTTTTCATTTCATCTATATTCTGGTTATCTTACGGAATGGTGGCACTGGCCCACTTTCATGGGGAATTATGCCATGGAAGAGAGGAAGTGGCTTCTTCGACTTAAATAATGATCATTTTCTGGAATTTTTATCAAATGATCACACTTTCTTGCTGCTTGCTGGATGAAAGATAATTTTCAGTATGTAGTCGTTATTTTGTTATTAATGCTTTACAAACATAATTTTGTGTAGATTTTTTATTAAGAATGATTTAGCTTTCTTCGGCCTACTCACTCCGCAATAACAAACCCATCTCTATGATTTGTAATATCAATATTGTCATAACTACAACCATCTCATCAGTTTGCTTGCAATTTTGTATAAAAACTCTGTTTGTACCATATTTTCTTTTTTGTATTTTTCACCATTTCAACCACATTCATTTCTTCTTCCTTGTTAGGGGTAATGCTTGTTAATTACCATTAAGAATAGATGGGATATGATTTTGGCTATTCAGGGATGCGTTTAGGACAATCGTTAGTGATGTTATTATTCGTAAATCGTTCTAACAGAATCACCACAAAATTAAATTGTTGTTTGAAAAAATTAAAGTTTCATGGAAATTAAGTTAAATTGTTGAGAGATGTAGTGATTTAGACCAGTAATCCCTGGATGATGCTTTAAGTTGTTGTTATAATGGAAATTAAAATACGTTGGTGGCAGTGGTACGCGTACAATTAGGGTTACGGATGGAAAAGTTGGTGAACAACTCAAGATTTGCTAATAAGTTGCTGTAAATTGTAGTAATGTTTTTAAATTTTTTTTTTTAAACATGACTTTTTTGTTGCTAGAAAGATGTATAGAAAATTCCCTTAGGAAACGAAGGTTTCTATCAAAAATAATTTTCGTAAGTGGCAAGAAAAAAAGCTTTCATTTTTTTGGTACGTAAACATTTTACTCCCAAAATATGAGATAAAACACGTACAAGTGTACACAACCCTAAAGGGCACTCATCACTTTATATTAGATAAGAAAGGTTTCTATTAAAAATAATTTCCAAAAGAGGCCATAAAAAAGCTTTCATTTTTTTTTTGGGTATGTAAACATTTTACTACCAAAATATGAGATAAAACACGTACAAGTGTACACAACCTGAAAGGGCACTCGTCACTCTATATCAGATAAAAACACTCGCAATTAGCCTACTACAATCCTCTCACAACCAATGAGGATTGGCCAATCACAAAAAAGTAAAATGCATTAAGTGTAGCGCACTGTAATCGGTCCATATGGCAATTGGCAATAATGAAAAACTATGCTACCATGTCTATCAAGTGTGGGGCTAGTAATGGGAACTGAAAATTACACATATTTGGCATATTTTCATGTTAGTGGACTTCTCTTTGTGTGTTGAATGCAGATATACGAAAGGATCATCGCCACTTGGCACCTCAGAGAGCTTGTCTCTAAGCTCGTTGCCTTAGCTCGGCCACTTTGGCTTTATCACTACTTATTGAGCCAACTCCTTTAATGAGCCCTAGTGTCATGAGTCTAGCTTAATCAGAGGCTCGTAGACTAGCTTTTACCTGAACTTAGCTACTTATGCACGTAATGTATTAGTGTCTACCAAAGAACCAGAGAGCGAGTCTAAGTGTTGAGCAAATTGAGCTTGCCTCGATGCCTGTACGGTCCAGCACAACCTAACTCGATCCATAGGTCTCTCTTGAGCCAATCCCCACACCTCGTCTATATTAAAGGGAATAAATGCCTTACGGTATTCTTGACCGCTCAGCCATGCTTGGACTCAATATCTCATTTCGGCGCTCTCCTAAATGATTATTCAGTGTGTCCGGATCAGTGTCTAGGTATTTCTGCTCGCGACCAAAGAATGCATGTGTTTTGGAGTTTAGAGTGGATATTTTGTCAATAGAGTCGGCCTCCGAGTGTAGCTTTGCCTTGGGCAGTCATAGAGAGAGAGGACCGTTGACCAAGACAACCTGACATGTTGGAGCTTGTATCATACCTATCACTTGGCAGTATCCATCAACAATCACATATCTCACTTACTTCTACAGCTCCGATGATATAAGCCCAAAGTATGAACCTAAGACTTTCGAAGGGCCTGTTAACTCCTATCTGTTGAGCCAATGACGAGGGGCCACGAATCCTCAGCTGAATTGATTTTCCCCTTTCTTCCTTGATTTCCCCCTTTCTTTCTTTCTAGACAAACAAAATAATCTCCAACACAAGCTAGGTGCTCTCTCAACTCATATATAATCAACAAATACCTAGCTCTCT
>JAOTRH010000006.1:16101413-16115555 GCA_034768845.1 Heliamphora exappendiculata | reverse complement strand
ACACTTGCCACAACAAAATGGTGACGCGTATCTTTGAAGTATGAGGCGGCAACACTTTAGTTGAGGTTTTTGCACACACTAATCACATGATTAACCTTAATTAATCAAGTTTAATGCTAATTATTCATGCTTTTACCTTAATCATGCTTAGTGTTAATTAATCGTGAGTAGTCTAATTAATTAAACTTAAATCCTATTTGATCCCAATTAACCTTTTCCATTTTAACTTGAAACATAACTAACATTAATTTTAACCTATGAAGCACTTTGATTCGGGGAAGTACGGATCATAAAATCATTCAATGCATCCATCTATAAGGCTTTTGGTGAAACATGTGAAAAATCTCTACCATTCATGCCATTATGACAAGTTTATTGCACGAAAGTTTTCATGCTAGTGTAGTGCATGCCATTATCTATCACAAATTGGTGACATTCTATTCTTAAGATTACCATCTAATGATAAAAGAAGCTCCAATTGATAGAAAAGAGTAAATAAATAATCTATGAAAGTTTAGAGTTTCATATTTATTTGTTTAAAAATAAATATGATACCCTAATTAATATTAAAGACTAAACTACCCTTTAGCCAAAACTAATTAAATATTAATAATTGACAATTAGCACGTGCTTGTGCATGCAATGGCGACTCTAGGAATTTTGTCACCGGTGTCATTGATAGTTAAAATTTTCAAATCATAATAACAAATAATATTATATATTGATATCATCGTTATACCAAAAAGATATATATGTAAACACAAACTTTTACAGTTGGCCTTGACGAGTTTTTATATTTTGAAAGCGTTGAATAATAAGCTCATTATCAACACTATCAAATACATATTTTTCAATATATGTCACTAAACAAGCATTCATTGATTGATCTCCCATTCTATTGCCCATATAATAAAAGAAAAACATAGTAAATTTCTTGCATCATTGTATATACATAGACTAACTCATGATTATTTCATACGATTTTCAAATAATTCTAATTTCTACAAATAGGCTAAATTAGAATTTACAATTAATTCAACTCAAGAAAAATAACAAAACATTACAAAGGCAATCATTATCAAACACAACATTTACATTATAAGCATTTGTAAATCTAAAAATGAGGAACTGACTAATAGTTTCCATGAAAATGGAGAGAGTAATAGTTCTGTAATTTAGTATTTGGTTTATTGGGAGCCGATAAAGTCACACTATTTTGTACTTTATACACTATTTAAGTGCATTAAAAAATTATACATTCTGCATTAAAACTTATATTGGTAGGTATAAAATAGTAACAAAGTGTGCATTTAAAACTTCTCAAAAAAATTAAGTGGGTTCTTTTTTATTTTACAGTGTTGACATATAATTTAAAAAAAAAATTATACGTAGTAAATTTTTTTTCCACCCGTCTAGTGGATTCATTTGAAGCCACAACACAAGCTTTGACGTTGCCATTGTATGCACGTGCATTGACGATAGTAATAACAAAATAACCATTCCAACGGGAGTGTGATGGAGAAAAATAGTAGAATCATGAGGATTAGGAGTGAAATCAATCTGTGTAACTATAGACTGAAAACGGTCATACTAGGCACGGGAGGACTGCTTCAAACCATAAAGGGCACGTCAAAGAAGACATACAAAACCAGTAGGATGCAGAAGGCTTGGAGGAGGATGCATATAAACTTCCTTATTAAGATGCCCAATGAGGAAGGCATTCTTGACATCCAGCTGAATGAAAGGCCACTGACGAATTGCAGCAATAGAAATCAGAGTACGAACTGTAGTTATCTTGGCCACTAGTGCAAACGTTTTCTCATAATCAATCCTATACACTCCTGAGAAAAACCCTTGGCAACTAATTTAGCCTTATAGCGCTTTAGATAACCATCAAAATGGGTTTTAACTTTGTAAACCCATTTATATCCAATAAGGATTTTATCAGCAGGTAATAGAACTAAATCCCAAGTACAAGTCTTTTGAAGATCAGTTAGCTTTTTTTGGATGGCTTTGATTCAGTGTGGATTAGTACATGCTTTTTTATAAGCCCGAGGCTCAAAATAAGTATGAATAACAGATAAGAAAGCATGATAAGAAGATAGAAAATAGGTGTTAAAAAACAAAGTTTTGCTGGCAGAGTACAAGCATGCAAAGGATAGCGCTGTTTAGGTGGATCAGGATCCATAGACACAGAAGGAGCTGGGTCAACTGGTGGATATGTTGACAAGGAAGAGGCTGCCTGCGAGAATAAGCTCACAAGGGAGAGGTAGCGAAAGGACGAGATGTAGAAGGGAGTTCAGAAACATTGAGAGTTTGTGTAAACACTTTGGAAGGCACATCATGTAGAAAAAAGATTAATATGAATTAAATCCTTTTTGGGGACTAGGGCAAACTTGGAAGGGAGATTAAAGTATGAGTCGCTCAAGAAACACAACATGAAGGGAGACACGAAGGCGTTAAGATGCAGGATCATAGCACTGATGCCCTTTTTGTTGAATATCGTAGCCCAAGAAGATAGAAAGGTGAGCAAGCGCTAAGTTTAGTGCGCTTCTGTTTGAGAAGAAGAACAAAATAAATACAACCAAAGACAAGTAACGAGTAATTAGAGTATGACTAAACAACTTTTCGTATGGAGAGATGCCAGAAAGAAGAGGTTTGGGCATGCGATTAAAAAGATTCATGGCAGTTATGAAGAGAGAAATGAGCGAGCTGTGTCAAGGATGTGCCGATATTTTTTTCCAGCTCCACCATTTTGTGCGGGAGTGTCAGAACATGAAGATTAATGAATAGTGCCAGATGCAGCTGTTCAGCAAGTTTAAAAAATATTTTAGTGTGTTTTTTGCCATTGAAAATTAAAAAAAATGAATTGGGTGCACTTCCTTTTGAACGGACCTAGTCATTTAAAAAAAAAAAAAACAAAAAAAAAAACAAAATAAGTAGCTTTAAGGCCATTTAAATTATGGATAGTATATTGGATCCTCCAAATGGATAGCCCACTAGGTCCTCCAAAATTTGGCTTTTAGCCCGCTTAAAATTCGGACAGCTTATATGCTTTCCAAAAATGATTATTTAACTCACTTAAAATATGAACAGCCCATTCGGGTCCTCTACCAATGGGTTTTAGCCTACTTAAAATATAGATAGCCTAACAGGTCCTCTGCCCATGGTTTTTAGCTCACTTAAAATGTGGACTGCCTTTGGCTCTTCTAAAAATATATTTTAGCCCAATAAAAATAAATGGACAGTTTTATACTTTCCAAAGTCCAAACACGCCTTAATGGCCCGTAAAAATTATGGACAACTTTGTGCTTTCCAAAGTGGTGTTAACTAAAACTAAAATTTGACATCTTCGTCGTTAGCCTTGAAGGCTAATACTAATTTAAGTTGTGCATGGTTAGAACTTATTTTTATTAAGTTCTCCATGATATTTCAATTATAACTTTTTCAAAGCTACTACAAATATAATTGTCAACATGATATTTAAATTGAGATGGACAATTTAATTTGTCAAAAGTAAAATTAAAACCCAAATTCTACATTAGATCTATGGTTGACTGGATTCCAATCCGGCCTTGCACCCGATTCAAGTACGTAGGCAGCCTATTTAAATAGGCACAGTCGCAACTTAAGTGAAACCAAAATTTTCACTTAAATAAATTAAAGAATATGTAAATTTACTTTAGTTGACTTAATTTTAACCCGGCTTTGTTTCCAGTTTAGATATTTAGTCACAATCAAGTGAAATATAAGTTTTCATTTAAAATAAATAAAAAATGTGAATTCAATTAAATTGGGTGACTCAGTTCAAATTTGGCCTTGCGTTCGGTTCAGTTATGTAGTCACAGATTAAGTGAAACCTAAATTTTACAAATAAATTTAAAAATATAAATTCACTTAAATTGGTTAACTTAATTCTATCCCAACCTCGTGCTCGATTTGAATATATAGTCAACTTATTTAAATGAGTACAATCAGAAATTATGTGAAACTCCAAATTTTCACTTAATTAAATTGATTGACTTAATTTTTGTCCGGCCTTGCGCCCGATATATAATCAACCTATTTAAATGAGTACAATCACAAATTAAGCAAAATTCTAAATTCTCACTCAATTCAATTTGAAATGTGAATCCATCAAAATCGGTGCGGTCACGGCGTTTTGTAATCCCACTCAAGTGCAGTCACAACGCCTTGTGATCCACCCAAATGTGATGTACAATAAAATTAAATGAGTTCTATATTTAATAAATTTAAAATAAATAAGTTTTCTCGGAACTATATTGACTTGATTGTTGTCTAGAGTTAATCTCGATTTGGATATGTGGCAACCTATTCAAATGGGTACAGTTACAACACTAAAATAAAAATAGAATTTTGAATTGGCATATGAACGGTAAGGGAGTAGTAGGTGCCAACCTGGCTTGGATGTGCTCTTCTTACGGTGATGTCATGATTTCTAAAATTTTAAATTATTAAACAAATCTTTAATGTTCACAAAAAAAAAATTATATATTTTTGAACTACGTTTGGTTTGATTATAGTTTAGAGCTAATATCGATTCAAATACGTAGGCAACCCATTTAAATGGGTGCAGTTATAGAATTCGTGTGCACAAATGTTTATCCAAATTAAATTATAAATAAATTTTAGAGTCTAAAAATAATGGGTCATCTACCCGTTATGAATCAAATTAAGTCAAATTCAAAATCAAACGAGTTTTGTACTCATCAAATCCCAAAATTAAAATTAAAATAAATTTATTTTCATCATGTGAACTATATTTGGCTTGATCCCATTAATCATGGGTATGTAGGCAGCTTAGGTCTAGCCCCCAAAATAAACAAATCCAAATCACCCCTCGTGCCTTGATCAAGATGGGGATTTATAATAAATAGATAGTTGGCCAAATGGTGTTCTCTTCAAATTAGGGAAGCAATTAAGAGATACGTTATATTTTGGATGGGTTCGGCCTACATAATAAAAGCTTACATAATATGAGTGAAATTATGTTAAGTAATTAGAAATTAAATTTTTGCTCACATGATGTGAGTGAAATTATGTTAATCAATAACAATACCTAACATGCCAGTGAATTCGGTGAGAAAATACTTACCCAAATCAGAATAAATGGTCTTTATAGTGGTGGAAAACTGAGTGTCAACCATGGAATGGAATGCGCGATAAATACGAAAAAAGTCGTACTTGTGAAACGTGAGATATACCCAACAAAAATGGCTATAATCATCAATGAAGTAAACATAGTACATTAGTCCTCCTTTGGTGGCAATGAGGGAAGGACCCCATACATCAGGACAAATGGAACAACAGAGAAGGGAGATGTAGAAAGGAAAGTGCTTTTACTAAAAAGGTAAAGTTGACATTTTTTGCAAGTTGTTGGAAAATTAAGAAGATATTCAGCAGTAATTAGGCAAGATTGTATGGCTGTAAATTAGGTAGTAATTAGTCAATGATTATAAATTAGGAATGTATCTTTATTAGGTAAACTAATTAGTGATTTCTTTCTTAGTTTAGAACCCTTGTAATTTCTATAAGTAAGGATTAGTGTAAGTCAAAATAATTATTCAATGAATGAGAAAATCATTCCCAAACTATTATATTTGTTTACATGATATCAGAGCTAGCAATTACTTGCTGATTTCTTTTTTTCTGTTCCTCCCACTTTTGTGTTCCTCTTCTACTTCCTATTTTCTGTCTTGGCTATAGCACCATGTCTGAGGATTCAACCCGTCAAAAGGCAATGGAACCAACTTCGAGTCCCACTCTGTTCAAATTACCACCATCTGCTTGAATGGTGATAATTTTTTGCGATGGTCTCAATCGGTTCGCATGTACATTCGAGGGCGTGGGAAGATGAGCTATTTGACTGGTGGAAAAAAAGCCCCTGCAAAAACTGATCTGGTCTATGCTACTTGGGATGCTGAAAATTCCATTGTCATGACATGGCTTGTGAATTCCATGGAAGAGGATATTAGCTCTAATTATATGTGCTATCCAACGGCACAAGAGTTTTGGGAGAATGTGAACCAGATTTATTCGGATTTGGGTAATCAATCTCAAATATTTGAGTTGACTCTCAAACTTGGTGAGATGCGTCAAGGAGAGGATAGTGTCACCTAGTCTTTCAACTCTCTGAAACGTGTATGGCAAAATCTCGATCTATTCAATATCTATGAATGAAAATCTGTGGAGGATAGCCGTTATCATAGGAAAATTGTGGACAATCGGATCTTTAAATTTCTTCCTGGCCTCAACATTGAATTTGATGAAGGGGGAGAATTATTGGAAGACAGCCCTTTCCTTCAATTGGTGACGTCTTCTCGGAGGTAAGGAGAGGAGAGTTGAAGGAATGTGATGTTAGGTAAGAAAGGACCCGGTGTTGCTGTTGAAAGCTCTGCTTTAGTGGCTGCCGATGCAAATTCCAGTAAAGCCATCACTTATGAGTGCAGGAATGATGACAAACCACGGGTTTGGTGTAATTTTTGCAACAAACTACACCACACCCGGGAGACTTGCTAGAAAATTCATGGAAAACCAGCAAATTGGAAGAGCAGCAAGCCTTGTGACAGATTCGGCCGAGCTTTCCTTACTGCCAATGAAGCCGAGGTCAGCCCATTTTCTAAAGAGCAAATGGAGTATCTTCTTACACTGCTGAAGTCCAATTCATTACCTAGTATTCCTAGTGTTTCTGTGGCTCAGACAAGTAATGAAACTAATGCTCTATCTTCTTGTCTAAATTCATCCACTCCTTGGATCATTGATTTAGGAGCCTCTGACTATATGATCAGTTCTTCGCATTTATTTGAATCTTATTTCCCATGTCCCGAAAATGAAAAGGTTAGAACTGCAGACGGTAGTTTTTCATCTATTGCAGGTAAAGGCTTAATAAAAATCTTGGAAAGAATAGATCTTAAATCTGTTCCTTATGTTCCTAAACTTGCCTGCAATCTCTTGTCCGTAAGCAAATTATTCAAAGATTCTTATTGTTGTATTATTTTCTTTGAATCTATTTGTATTTTTCAGGACTTGAGCTTGGGGAGGATGATTGGCAGTGCTAGGATGATAAATGGTCTTTATTATTTTGATGATAATCTATCTAGTAATAAAAAAGTTTAAGGCTTTAGTAGTATCAGTTCTATTTGTGTTCGTGAACAAATAATGGTTTGGCATTACAGATTAGGCCATCCTAGTTTTTCTTATCTAAAACATCTGTTTCCATCATTATTTAAGAATATAGACCCTTCATCTTTTCAATGTGAAAGTTGTTCTTTGTCCAAAAGTCACCGTGCAACTTATCTTCCTAAACCTTATCGTGCATCAAAACCATTCTATTTATTTCATAGTGATGCGTGGGGACCTTCAAAGGTTACTACTATGTCAGGGAAAATGTGGTTTGTGACATTTATAGACGACCATACTCGTCTTTGCTCGATCTATCTAATGTGTGAGAAGTCTGAAGTTGCAAATTTGTTCAAAGATTTCTACAATATGATTGAAAATCAGTTTCAAACAAAAATTAGTATACTTCGATCTGACAATGGAACATAGTATTTTAATAAAGCCTTGGAAATGTTTTTACAAAAAAAGATATTTTTCATCCATCTTCATGCCGTGATACCCCTCAACAAAATAGAATAGTCGAAAGAAAAAATAAACATTTTCTTGAAGTAGCCCGTGCTATGATGTTTTATATGAATATTCCAAAATATTTATGGGGAGATGCTATTTTGACTGCATCCTATTTGATTAATTGGATGCCTACACGTGTTCTTCAGTATATCACTCCATTAGATTGCTTAAAAAAGGAATTTCTAGAATCTCGCATTCATTCAGAATTGTCGTTAAAAATTTTTGGTTGCACAGTTTTTGTTCACATACCCCATAAATCTCGGTCCAAATTAGATTCGAGAGTTGACAAATGTGTCTTTTTAGGATATGCTCCTAACCACAAAGGGTATAAATGCTTTAACCCTCAAACCAAAAAATTCCATATTACTATGGATGTTTCTTTTTTGGAAAATACTCTCTTCTTAACTAAAAATTTTCTATAGGGGGAGAAAATAGGTGGAGAAGATAATTTTTGGAAAAAATCTGCATCTTTACCCAATACAATTGTTGACTTTCCTTCTCAAGACACCGAAATTTAAGTTGATGGTATTGGCAGAATCTATTTTTTATCGATAGAGAAGGAAATACTACGAAAGGATACATTTAATCTAAATTATGAGCTTCTGGTTTATACTAGAAAGAGGATCCATAAAAAAAATAAAGATCTGTCCATCATCTCAGTACAAAATCAATCAGAATCCCTGAACAATGGCACCTGTAATATTTCAGGTAATTCTTCTCCCATTCCTGTTTTATCTGATTTTATTTCTATTTTATATTCTGCTCCTATTTCGGATTCAGATCCTATATAATCTCCAAAACATAAAACCTTAGATCTTGACATTCCAATTGTCATGAGAAAAGGAACCCGGACATGCACTAAATATCCTATTGCCAAATATATTTCCTACCAAAGACTTTCCAATAATTATAGACATTTATTTCAAACATTTCTCAAGTTATTGTTGTGCCAAGAAATATCCAAGAAGCACTAGATGATCCGAATTGGAAATTAGCAGTTCTTGAGGAGATGAATGCTCTTAGGAAAAATGGCACATGGGAGATAGTTGACTTGCCTACAAACAAGGAAATTGTAGGGTGCAAATGAGCTTTTACAGTAAAATATAGGGCTGATGGCAGTATAGAGAGGTATAAGGCGAGGCTTGTTGCAAAAGGTTTTGCACAAACCTATGGAATCGACTACCAAGAGACCTTCGCCCCCGTAGCCAAAATAAACTCAATTCAAGTATTATTGTCTTTTGCCGTGAATTCCAATTGGCCTTTACACTAATTGGATGTAAAAAATCCGTTCTTTAACGGAGATTTAGAAGAGGAAGTTTTTATGAGCCTTCCACCAGGGTTTGAAGAAACACTTGGTTTAGATAAAGTCTGCAGATTAAGAAAGTCATTATATAACCTCAAACAGTCACTGAGAGCCTGGTTTGAACGCTTTGGCAGAGCAGTAAGACGTCACGGATTCTGTCAAAGTCAAGTAGATCATACCATATTTTATAAACACTCAAAGGAAGGTAAAATTGCTATTTTGATTGTTTATGTCGATGATATTATCTTGACAGGAGATGATTGTATCGAACTAAAAAGACTAAAAGAAAGGCTCGCTGATGAATTCGAGATCAAAGATCTGGGTGCGTTGAAGTATTTCCTCGGAATGGAGTTTGCTAGATCTAAGAAAGGTATATTTGTTAATCAACGCAAGTATGTACTGGACTTGCTTGAAGAAATGGGTATGCTTGGCTGTAAAACAGTTGAAACACCAATGGAACCCAACACAAATTACAACCTATTAAGACCAAAAGTGTAGTGAACAAGGAACGATATCAACGACTTGTTAGAAGGTTGATTTATTTGTCTCATACATGACTGGATAGAGCGTTTTCTGTAAGTATTGTTAGTCAATTCATGCATTCGCCTGGACCGGATCATTTTGAAGCGGTTTACCGAATTCTGAGATATTTGAAGGGGACTCCTGGAAAAAGGTTTATTTTTAAAAAAAATGTGGACATCTACAAATTGAAGCCTACACCGATGCAAACTGGTTTGGAAGTATAACAGATAGGAGATCAACATCCGAATACTGCACCTTTGTTGAAGGAAACCTTGTTACTTGGCGAAGTAAAAAATAAAACGTGGTTGCTAGAAGCAGTGCAGAAGCTGAATTTAGAGCAGTGGCTCATGGTATTTGGGAAGTTATGTAGATTAAAAGAATGTTAGAAGAGTTGAAGGCTTCAGATTCGCTACCCATGAAGTTATACTGCGATAACGAGGAAGCAATTTCAATCGCCCACAATCCGGTTCTTCATGACATAACAAAAGCATGTAGAAGTGGATAAACACTTTATCGAGGAAAAACTTGACAGTGGGCTGATTTGTATGCCATATATTCCAACTAGTAAACAGATTGTTGATGTGCTTACTAAGGGGTTGCAGAAGAAGTAATTTGATGTTTTGATAGGCAAGCTGACTATGGAAGATATCTTCAAGCGAGCTTGAGGGAGAGTGTTGGAAAATTAGGAAGATATTCAGCTGTAATTAGACAAGATTGTATGGCTGTAAATTAAGTAGTAATTAGTCAATGATTATAAATTAGGAATGTATCTTTATTAGGTAAACTAATAAGTGCTTCTTTTCTTAATTTAGAACCCATGTAATTTCGATAAGTAGGAATTAGTGTAAGTTAGAATAATTATTCAATGAATGAGAAAATCATTCCCAAACTATTCTCTCTGTTCTATGAAGCACGGATACTTCAAAAATGGTGCCGTACACGTATCGGATACGTATCGGATGCCGATACTCGCCAGATACGCGGGGATACGTATCGGATACGCCTGATACGCACGGGATACGTTTTGGATACGGGTGGGATACTTTTTGGATATGTTTCAATTTTTTTAAAATTATTTTTTTATTTAGTTGATCTTTTGATTTTATTGTTATGATTGTACTATCATCTAGATATTTTTATGCTTAATGAGAACTTTTTTATTTATTACTTATTTTGTTATTCTTGACTTTGATAGTTATTGAACGTTTCAAAGTAAGAATAAAATTAATAACTCTTACTTTTAGTTTAGTTTTATAAATAATATAATACTACAAATTATAAAAAATAAATTTTTTACAAACGTATCCTGACCGTATCCGTATCCTATTTTTTTTAATTTTGTCGTATCGCTGTATCTGTATCGTATCCCGTATCCGTATTCGTGCTTCCTAGTCTCTGTTTACACAAGTTTACAACCACTACACTAAGAAATGTCACTGGAGACACTTTACCTAAGAACCAGACTGAAATAACTGTTTGAAGCTCTCACTAGACATATGACTTAATCAAGAATGCAAAAGATAAAAAGGAGAAGAGTGCTGATCTGAACAGAAAGAAGATAGAGCCATAAAGGAAGGGTCCAAAGGAATGTGCAAATGTTCCAACACATATAAATCACTAGTTCCACGCCCGATCCCAACCTACTTTTGAGACATCCGATCCTAAACAACATAACTAGAGGAATAAACAAAATATCAAAACCATAATCAGAAAGATGACTAATAGAGAGTAAACTGATACACAACTGTAGCACATAAAAGACATTAGGAATAGATTATGAAGAAGATGAGGAAGGGACAATCAAGCTGATAGAAACAACTGGCATAGAAGCATCGTTGACAATCGAAATAGTGATGAGAGAAGAGGGGAAATACAATTGAGATGCGATATCTTAGGTGTTATATGATGAGAAGAGCCAGAATTAATTATCCAGGTAGTAGGTGAAATACTTGTGAAATAAGAATCATGCAAATCTGAAGGAGAAGTTGTCATAACAAACACATGAGGTTGGAGCCTAGAGGAGTTCTACATAATCTGAAACTGCTCAAACAGAAATTGCACTGAGGAAAACTTGCAGGTCCAAATCAAAACCTCGTGAGTCAAATAAACGTACCCCAAAACAAAATCAATTATTGTGCCAAAATTTCTTGTTAAAATCTCGTACCAAAATCTTGTCAAAGCAATCGGAAAGCTACTAAGGAAAGGAGATCAGAGAAGTAAAATAGAAACTGCGGCAAGTGTACCAAACTGCCTTCTAAGTTTAGAAACCACATAGCCTGACAGGGGTCGATGAAGATCGTTGGAGTTGATCGAGGGTTCGATAAGCGTCGTTGAGCACTTAGACACCAGATTAGGTGGCAATATGTCAAATCTCAAGCACTAGATTCATAGGAATCAAACTGTGTCTCAAGCGCTAACTGAAGTAACATTAGAGGAGAAACTGAAGCACATAGTAAAGAAAAGAAAACCGGAGCACAAAGCCAAATGTAAAGATGAACAACAAAGCTCTGGCATGGTCATCGGAGTCCGGTGATGGCCTAACGTGGTCGTCAGAGTCGAGTGAGGGCCTCACCTGACAAGATCGTTTGTGGTAGTTAGGGTTTGAGCGAAATCCTAAAAAGAAAATAGAGGTTGGGTCGGGTTACGCAAGGCACAGATCTAGTTGCTGAGGCTATGGCAGTGGTCGGCGGTGGCTTGATGAGGTCGTTGGATTCTAGCGAGGGCCGAACATGGCCATCGGTGGGGGTTTGGGTTTCGGTGAAGACCAAAAGAGCAAAGCGAAGTGGGGTCGGGTTGCGCGAGGTGCAGATAAGGCTGTTGAGATTGTGGCAGTGGTTGGCGGTGACCTTGGGCTGGTTGGCGATGGTTGAGAACTCGTCGGTAGTGGTCGCCAATGATCGATGATACATAAAAATCAAGATTAGAAGCAAAATCGAGCTAGGGTTTGGAAAATCCAAGCTAGGGTTTTGCGAAGGGTTTTATGAAGGGTTTGCATCTTCTTTAGGGTTTCAGTAATGGCTTTGATACCATGATAGAAAAGAGAGCAAATAAATAATCTATTATTCTATTCGTCAAAACAAGGCTTAAACATAAACATGAGTTTCAAAATATAAATTGAATAAAATATGAAATCCTAATTAATCTTAATGACTAAACCACCATTTAGCTAACAAATAAATAACAAAATAACAAAAAATACACTTTCAGACTAATTGTGTATGCAAAAAAAATGGCAAGCTTAAACATGTAATACCATGAGTGGTAAGACTTTGGGCATTACAGTGTTGTCATGGTTGATGAAGTATTTCTGAATGTGAGACAATTTTTTTTAAAGCTGCGTAGTGTTGAATTCATGTTAGGGGCCATGCTCTCTCTCTCTCTCTCTCTCTCTCTCTTCCCTTCCTTAGTGTTAGGCATATTAGTTTATCATGCGTGTCTTGTTCGGATGAGAGTGTTACACAGGATTTCTATTTGACTTGCTCTCTTCATCACACAACATTTGCATATTCCTTAATTAGTTCAATTTATTGCAGGCGATCCCTTTTCTTGTGGGCTGCCCAGCGTGCTTAAGGAACTTCTTAAATCTTTTCTGTGAGCTTTCTTGCTCCCCAAATCAGAGTCTATTCATCAATGTGACTTCCATTTCCAAGGTCAGATGTACTGATTAGTGCTGAATAGTTTGTTGTAACAAGATTTAATACCTTTGTTCTTAACTTGCCTGATCTCATCATTTTTTGGATGTCCTTGATTTATAGTGCAGAAAGTACACTGCTGTTTATATTTAGCATTTAAGTTACTATACTTTCACACACACACACACACAGCCAGTTTTCCATAATGGAGGAGTTAGATTTTGTAGAGAGACAGAGAGTAGGAAAAAGAGGAAAGAGAAAGAATGTGAGAAATGATGTGTGGGAATGAGAAGAGAGTAACTTAGTGTTCTTTCTATTATGTCCTAACGTTTATAGTAAACAAATTCGAAGAAGAAAATACCCTTTGCGTAAATAACACAACGTAAAAGAAGGATGCGTTTACTATTTACTTATTCTTGATTTTTTAATGGATTTTTTATTAATGTTCTGTTTTCAGGTTAATGGCAATCTGACTGTTGATGGGATTGATTTTTTTGTAACTGATACTTTTGGAGAAGGGTTATACAACTCCTGCAAAGATGTCAAGTTTGGAACCATGAATACAAGGGCGTTAGAATTTGTTGGTGCAGGTGCTCGGAATTTTAAAGGTGTCTTATGTGTCCGATTTTCAGCTCTCTCTCTCTCTCTCTCCCTCCCTTCTTTCTCCTCCCCCACCTTCACTTCCACATGCGCATACACTCATAACTAGAAAGATGAACCGCTGTGAATAGAGTTATAAAAGGTTAGAAACAATATTTATGAAGGAGATCCTTATTGGGAATACATTATACTGTTTTCATACATAATTTCCACAATTTGGAAGCAGCTTGGCATATTAGATTCATATATCTTGGTTTTATTGACAATGTGAATGCTTTTGTATCCTTGTGTTCTCACTACCAATTGCTTGCATTATTGGATGCTAGAGCCTTATTGACCTAATCTTCGGTAGGAAAAACATTTTAATTTGGTTCATTGTAGTCTTCGTTCCTGTTTGTACTTGTGCATGAAAAGGAGAAGGAAAAGGAGGACGGG
>JAOTRH010000006.1:16083879-16101313 GCA_034768845.1 Heliamphora exappendiculata | reverse complement strand
GGGCCCCCCCCCCCCCCCCCCCTTTTTGTCTCAACAAAATGAAGTAAATGCCAAATATCCTGAACAATCTTGCAAGGATGTAGAGGATGATCCACGCTTTCTGTTTTCCTGTGGTGCACCACCAATTTGAAGGAAGAAATTAGAAATCGCCTTTTCAAATTTTAGAGGTGAGTATAGAAGTATAGAAGCCAAAACTGCATTCCGAACAGAAAAAAAAACCTTTGAAAGGGCCTAGGTTTCCAGATGGACTTTCAAGGAAAGGAAAGATACACGCGAGAGGGTGAAAAGACCTGATGGTGGAACAACCACTCAGGTAAAGGAATTCCAAAAACTTGTCACTTTCATCAACTCCTAATTAGAAGCACGCTGATTATTCCTTGGTTCCCAAACAAGACCAGCCTGTGGAAACCTGAAATAATCGGAATTATAGTCCGATCAGTCTTTGAAGAACATTTGGAAGTCTTAGCAACTTGTAAAATTATTTGAAAATTATTTACAAATCCGTCGAGTTTTTAAAGAACCATAGCATGTTTATCACTCAATATTGTAAAGCTTCTGGAAAACTTCCAATGATGGAGCATCCTGACATCATACATCATGCCATAACTCTACTATCCTTCTATTATCCAATCCCAAAACTCAAAAATCTATGAAGGTTAGTCTATCCTTTCCTTATCCTTTTGCACGAGTCTACTCCACCGGTCTCTCTAACCTTCGACTTTGAACCCCAACCTCAGCATCATTTTTACTATCAACAAACCTTGCTCGTCAACCCTCTCCAGCCCTCCTCCAATGCATATATCCAATGCCATTTCCCTTAGCAGTCTTAATTGAAAAGCCCAAAATGTCGGATCCCCTATCTGCCATTCTTCAAAGGTCTACAAACCAATTTCTGATTCACATTATGGAATTTTATTGTGGATTTTTTCTCAATCCTCCCAGATAAATGTAAAAATTGCATTGTACTCAAATGAAGTCCCTTGTGAATTTTATTTTTGGGGGACTAAATGTGCCGAGTTGCTACTCCTTTAATTATTTGGGATGTTATCAAATGTTTGTTAACCAAGCACAATATCGATCAGTAGTTTGTGTTTTTATGATTTGAACAAGTCACAACAGTGCAATTAGGTTGGTGAGTAGAGTTTTAAATAGTGATATTGTCCACTGTTACGGTCGTGATCGCAGTATCAGTCAATGTGTGGAATGTGAATTGAAACCTACACTCGCGAATGTTTTTCAAGTAGTAGTAATAGCCAGAAAACTCATTGATAATGTTTTGTAGTGATTTTAATCAATATTTTAACACCTAAAACATGTTTTGTAAACTAATATCAATTTTTATATTATTTTTAAGACAAATATAAATGGATATGTTTGTATAGTAGAAGAATCACTATTTTGGATATTAAGAATTCTACCAGAATGAATCACTCATGACAATAAAGTAAATAAAAATTAATATTTGTTGGCGCAATGATAAAAATATCATCACCAATGGACATTAGAACTAATTAAAAAAGAGAAAAATATCAAGTGAAATAGCCTATAATGAAAGAAAATATTGAAAGAGTGCTTAACAAATTTTTTATCTTCAAGTGAGTTCTTGTCGTGTAACAGTGCACATAATAGGTTTATTGGCCGATACGGACCAATACGGTAGTGATACGTGATACATATTAGTTGTATCATATGAATCTTCATATTACCAATTTTTTGTTGCGTAACCAAAACGGTACCTTAAATCATTACGTATAACGGCCGATATTTAGAACCCTGTTTGTGAGTGAAAATACACCCCTTGAACTTACTCATTAGACTAACTCCTTACTCTCTCACAGCTTGTTTCCACAATAAATGTTGTGCACCTATTAACTTAACTGCTGTGATTTGCAATTTGATCGGATAATGAAAACCAATTTACCTTAAATGTACTAGGCTTTGGTTTGAAGGATGTTACTCATGCAGTTACATTTCACTTCAAATAGACACAGGAGGACCACACTAGGAACTTCATCACCAAACGAAACAAACACTAGCTTTTAAATCATCACCAAATTAAAAGAGAAGTACAATAGCACATTTTAAATTTGATTGTCACCAAATAATGAATTGAACTAAAGATAGTAGTAGTGACGGAACGAAGAAACAATCCAAAATGCTGATGAAACCATCACCAGTTGGAGGAGATTCATTAACTGATTTCATTGGAGATTCTCCATAGGAAACCATCACTAGATAGACAAGATTGAGAGCCAAAAAAGGAAAAAAAAAAACAGATAACACCCTATGAAAACATCCTTGGATAAGATCTGGAAATCAACTGAGGTGATACCAAGACTGAAACATTGATAACACAGCTTAATGGGTCATGAATCTCCAAATCGCTTCAAATCCAAGCAAATACATGGATAGAAAACTCGTACTTGCATTTACCAGAAAGTTTTTCCCCAGTGACAACCACCCACACTCTTGGACCTGCCCATATGGGGCTGATACCTGATAGTACGACTGATGATGCTGGTTCCAGCAATCGCAGATTCTCCCCAATTGGTGTATAGGGTTGTATACTGATTTCCAATGGCTGCTTCTGATCATGAATTGATGCTTATGACTTGAACATATAGGCAAGTAAAATATTGAGATCGGAATACAGAGGCTTTATAGGATTGCAAGTTTGCAATTATGTAGGACAGTCAGATCCATCTGAGACCATTCCTGCCTCCTGGTATATGAGAGTGGAGAAAAGAGAAAAACCAGTTTTTGGGAAGTGATGTACAAGATCAGTTCACCATTAGCTAAGCAGTACCACAATTTTAACTCCATTGGGATATATATTACTCTTAGCTCTTGCCTCTTGGTCACATCAGAAGTGTGTGGTGGATACTAAATTGTTCCAAAATTTTAACTATAAATAGTTTCAGAAGTTGCATGGAATATCCAAGAAGTGGAGTCTTGTTATTTCAAAGAATTGCTTCATTCTTGTGGTTCGATAATGAAAAGCCCACATATCTTTAATTACTAGAATGCCCTTAGTATCGTTATAGGTCTTTTCTCTTTTGGATAAGTTCTCTGGGGTAGGGCTTTTTTTTTTAAATAATTAAAAGCTTGTTGAGATCCCCTTGAGGAGAATTGTGTAATTGGATTGTATGTCTAGTTCTTGGGTTCTGTGAATGCTAGTTCTAAATATTAGAGGCCCTTGCCAAAAGGGATCATTGAAACGGCCTCGGTGGCCAGCCATAGACTACGAATAGCGATCAATCTTGTCAACAACTACCTTCTATAGAGAATTGGAAGGTAATTAAAAAAAATAAGGAAATAATTACCTTCCAATGAAATAATAATAATTAGCCACATTAAGGCAAATGTAAAAGAGATGTACCCTTTGCTGGAGTCAGCTCAACATAATGAAGAACAAAATGCGTTTTTCATGTATAGAGATGCTTCTCTACCCTTTTTATTCACCGAATAGGGGTGATAATTCATACCTAACTGAAGACCTGCTTTTGTTGTAGTCGAAAGGGACTTGGCTGGATTTTTGTAGTTTTGTTGGAAGATTTCAAAAATGCCCAACTGTGATTTATTGAATCACTAGCAATTACCCATGCCTAAAGGCACTTTAAAGATAATTTTGTTATAAAATTAATTTAAATAGTATCCTTAATTATTTAGTGTAATGACGTATTAAAAAATAATTTTATTAGTATCACAATTTCAACTATAAGCAACACCAAAAATATTTGTATATCAAAATTAAAATGCATTAAATTAACTATTTTTTTAGCTATGTATATATGTATACATATTAACAATATATTTTGTATATGTTCACTCTTGTTATTTTTTTATGAGACGAGGGTTGAGAACGGGAATTGAACTCTATGAGATTTAATCTCTCGTTGTTCCTTTGTAGCTATAGAGAAAGAAAAACTAGATTTGAAATGAAAAGAGATGGGGGTTGGTTAGTTAGAGAGGAGAGAGAGAGAGAGACAAAAAAGTAAAAGAGAGAAAAAGTGTAAACAAACCCTAGCCTTTAGTTTTGCCACATCGACAAAAGTCACATCAAAGGTGTTGTGTTTTGTAATATAGGTTATTTGACACAATTTAACTGTAAAAAGTATTTTTTCTTGTTTCTCCATTTTTCCATTTTGAGTTTGGAAATGTCTTTTTTTCTTTTCTTTCTCTCTTTCTTTCTTTTCTTTTTCCCTTTTTTTTTGTAGTGAAGTGTATGATTATGTATAAAAAGATCGGAAGAAATGGTACAATTACAAGAGGCATGCCCCAGGTGATATCAGATGGGAACCTTAAAAGCTAAAGGGGACCAATGGACCATGCTAGAACCATACCTAACCATCTAGATTAGAAACATTAGCAGAGGATGTTTTTTTTTTGGGGAAATAACTCTTTCCTTAAAACACCAACATTCACGAAAAAACCAAATTATTATGTAGTTCTCTTATTTGTATAACCATTAACACTGAAGGAGAGAATGCATGATAAAGACTCTTTCACTTTTCTCATAATCCTTATGTTAATCCATGTTTTACTTTGAGTCACTTGGGCTCGATACTACTGTATAATAAGTTAAGAAAAATGATATGTCTCAGCATCTTTATCATGAAAAATAATTAGGTCTTTAGGGTGCTCTAGTGGGTGTTGTTTTGTTTTTTTGTTTTTGTTTTTGTTTTTTTTTTTGCTTGTGCCTTTTTGTTGAGGTTGAGCTAGCTACTTGCAGCTTATTATGTTCAAGTGCAACACGGAGGGTTTTGTTGAATACCATACTTATTAAGCACATGCTTGTCTCCAAGAGTCTGTATTTATTTTAATTTTTTTGTCAGAATGGTTTGCATTTATTGGTCAGCAAGCAGCTCTTGGTTTGCCTGGTTCACCGTATGCAATTAACTTTCAGTCAAGGATTCCTGTGTCTTCTGGAATGGAGCTCATGAATGTGTTTGCTTATTCCTGTGGTGACACTTCATTGGGATGCTCTTGCGGGGATTGCCCTTCATCCCCTGTGTGCTCAGGTTTAGAACCTCCTTCTCCCCACAAGAAGGATCCATGCTCCATCAGAATTGGGTCTTTTAAGGTTTGAACTTATGATGACAGATTTTTCACATTTGTTAACTATTCTATGATTCATAAGTTGGTGTTGGTTTCAATATGTTGGTTACTTAATGTGTATTTTAATGTACCAGTCTTTTAGAATTTAGGCTATGTTTGGTCTAATGGAATGAAGTTTGGAATGGAATCACCATTCCATTGGAATACTCGTTCTGCTGATTGGTTCAACAAGAAATGGTTGCATGCCCATTCTTGGAATCTTCATTTATCATTTTATGGGAATGGTCATTTCATTAGAAGAGACAAGGAATGGCCATTTCGTTTGTTTCTATTTTTTTTAGTTGAGACCAAATTACCCTTATAACTCTTCACATATTTTATGAAAAAAACAACATTTCATGAACCACCACCACATCACCACCACTCCCACCTTCCCCGACCCTGAATCATTGACACAACCCGAATCCCCGACCCTATACCCTAGAAGACAGGAAGACCCAGGACCCTGACCTCGGCCCTAACCCTCTGAACCCTGGAGCCGACTCCGAACCCCTTGACCACCTGACACCACAACCCCGAACCTATAACCCTAAAATCCCAAACATAGACCCCAAATCTGAAACCCGAACCTTGAACCCCCGACCCCAATGCTGAAACCCGAACCCAAACCCCTTGACCCTAGCCCTCGACCCCTGACCCCTGACCCCCAATCCCAAACCCCTGACGCAGGTCCTTGGACCCCTCGACAACTACCACTTCCTCCTCCTCTACCACCACCACTACCAATACCACTGCCACTATCATCACCGCTATTGCCACCTCACTTAGGAATTGTAATTTTTGTAAAAAATAAAAAAAGGGTATTTTGGTCATGGTCATATCAATATATTTCACTCTCAAAATCATGCCAAACATACCAAACATAATTTTATTCTTAATTTGATTCCTACGTTTGTACCAAATATTGGATTGGGAGTCACTATTCCCACTTCATTCCATTCCATGTCCATTCTAAACTTAATTGAACCAAAGACTACCTTAGGAGCTTTGTTTGTGAACTGTGTCATGAAATATATATATGGACTAGGGTTTAAGAGTGTTAACTGATGCTTGCAGGTCGAATGTATTGAATTTTCATTGGCACTCTTTTACATTGTTTTGGTTGCTGCACTTCTGGGATGGGCTTTGTTTCATCGGATGAGAGGAAGTAGAATATCTTCATCTAGCTTGAAACCATTGTTAAATTATGCAGATGAAGGTGAAGTCAATCATGTTCATGTGCAGAAGGATGAGATGAAGGTGCTTTCTTATGTTTCTATATTTTAGTGGTCTAATATCTCTGAGTTTTGGTGTTTTATTTGTTTCATCTTGTTTTTCCTTTATTTTTTTAGAATCATATGGCTTTTCTCAATTGATGTAAATCAAAAGGCTTCCCGACTCTAAACTTGCATGATATTTAGGTGATTATTTTTTCCAGATATTTTTGGTCTGCTAAGGGGCCTTGGTGCAATGGGTGTAAGGTTGCATACATTTTACCGTTCCCAGATCCCGCAATGTGGGAACTTCTTGCATTGTGCTGCCCTTTTTGTTTTTTGATCAGATATTGATATTTGCCAATCTATGCTGCATGGACTTGGGTGAGAAGGTCAACTGTGTGTCTGTTTCTGTGGTGTTGGAGTCATCTAATCCCAATGATTTGCAATTAGATTTGGTGTGAGATTATGCCAAATTCTGAATATCCATGTCTCTTCTATTGACACCACTACTAAATGGTCAAGAAAGTGTTATCTTCATATTTTAATTATGACTCACAAATATCTTTTCACAAAGGAGTGTGTCTTTAGATGATATGTTCATGTCCATTTCCTCTCTCTAATTTAATGTGTATTACAGTATGGGTGGGTGTCCGTGTATGACCCATGTAATGTAGTTCAATGATCTTAGTTATACTTACACCTTCCTTCAGTTTTTTGTTTGCAACTCCATGCTTTTGCAAATATATGCTGAATTCTATTCCAATAGTTTGAGAGAGTTTTCTGCTTGCTTAAATTTTCTGATCCAGTTAGCTGCTTTTAGCTAAGTAAAATTATGCTATAAGACATTTTTTTGTACCTTGGCGATTGTATATTTCTCATGTATGCCTTTTTATATGGGTCTTCCAGATTTCGAGTATGCAATTTCTTTTTATTGCCAAATATATATTTGAGGAAATTCCAATACGGGTGCATGTTTATGTTAACTGTTGGATAACTTGATATTAATTGTTGGGCCAAATTCCTAACAGCTTTAACTTTTGAAAAAATTGGTAATTTAACATGATATTAGAGTTTTGGTTCCACAAGATCTTGGGTTCAAGTCTCGTGATATGTGTTTCCTTGTTATATTTATTATTGTGCACTATGTGTATGGTGTACCTATTTAGTTTAGTTTATTTGTCTCTCCATGCGCAAGGCATGGTCGCACGTGAGCGGGAGTACTGGATAACTTGATATACATTGTTGAGCTTAATTCCTAACAGTTTAAGTTTTTGGGAAAATTGGTGATTTAACATTAACATATAAACAAAGGCACCAACACACAAATGCAGAGAGAGAGAGAGAACCATTCTCTTTATGTGCTGAGTTATTTTAGTTGGGCTTTGTTCTTGTGAATAAGGAATGAAATATCATTTCATTTATTTTGAAACGGCCAAAATATTTTTGTTTTTGGAAAATTTGAAACGAAACATTAATGGAATATAGAAATTCTAATGTTTCGATCAAAATAATACAAAATAGGACCAAAACGGATCAGAATACACTGAAAAACTACGAAATATACAGAACAATGAGTTGTCTCGATGCATATTAGGACTATCCAACAATGTTCATTTCTGTGTCTTTTTATAGAGAGAGAAGTTTGAGAACAAGAAAAACAAATCTTACATATATTAAAGAATATGATAAATCAAAGTGGAGAATACGAGAGAAAGCGACAAGAAGATCACTTATACTCAACATATTGTTTTCCAGGCGACCCTTAGTCTTGTTGTTCAAGATAGATTGTTATCCATTCGACCGGTTGTTTGCCTCAATTTCGGTGAACTCAGTCTTGGCTACAAATATCTTTCAGGTACTGTTTGTGAAAAACAAGCAGTCTTTTGTGAGTTTTGTGGCGGGTTAGCTGCTTGGATACTATTCATCATGGCCCCTATTGCTCTCTCACACCATTTCGTGGTGGGGTGGAGTGCGAAGAAAATTTATTTTGGTTGGTGTTTGACCAAATATGCCGTGCTAGGTGATGGCATCATCATTGCTGATGAAGCAGCCGCCAGAGTGTTTGACCAAATAAAAGATAGTTTCCCAAATTGTTCCGAGTTTGAGGGATGTCAAGATATTGAAGTCCGATCTCTATTAAGGCTCCTGAGAACTTCTTTCACCCTTACGACTTGATAGCCTCGAGACAGAAGTACTCCATAAGGAGGTTCTGGACTTTGTGTCAAGTCGGAGGGACAAGAATCAGGATACAAGGCTAACGAAAGTCACCAATATTTTTTGTTTCCATTTAATCCCTACAACTATTAGGATTTTTAATCTCTTTTTTTTGTTTGTTTGCTTCCTTTTAATTCGTACATGATTTTATGTATTAATTAAATATTTTACATATTTTAACTTTTTAAGTATTTTGTATTCACATTAATTCAATTCTAGTGTAGTTTGTTATAGTATAATATTAAAAAATGAATATAAAGCTCTTTAATATGTTCAATTGTTGATTTGTTAGCTTTGAGAATGCATAAAAGTATACTTTAGTTCATGCATCTAAATGTTTATTTATATTTTCAATTTTTGTTTTTGTTTTTGAATTCACTGAAAGGAAATTTTGATCACTGCTTGTGAATTGTCATTCTATTGTTTATCTTTTCATTATGATGTTCTTTTGCATCTTTTTTTGTGTGTTTCTTTGGTCATTATCAGGTGCATGGAATGGTCCCTCAAGTGTCAAGTGAGGTCGAACTTTCTGTTCTTCAAGGTTACATGTCATGTTTTTTTAGGTCAGCATCTATGCTGTCGTTTATCACATTTCTTGGCATTGTATGTGTTTTCTGTATGAGTTGAGTGATTTTGAATATCTTGTGCAGGGAATATGGAACATGGGTTGCTAGGCATCCTGCTCGTGTGCTGTGTTCATCACTGGCAGTTGTTCTTATACTTTGTTTAGGTCTAATCCGTTTTGAGGTGGAAACACGTCCAGAGAAGGTATCGTATTATTTCTACGGAAAATTGGTAAACGGTCCAATTTATTGGCCGTTTATTGTTTTTCATCCAGTATAAGATTTTTTAACTAGCAAGATCCATCATCATAAAAGTTTTAACGTGCAAGGTCTTTTTGGGACAAAAATACCCTAGAACAGATAAATTTATCTGTACCTTTCAAAACATGTATAAAGAATACAGATAAATTTATCTATCTTTTATTGAAAGTACGTGTAAAGAATACAGATAAATTTGCGAAAAATTAGTGAACAGTCCAATTTATAGACCGTTTACTGTTTGCATCATCTGTGTTAATATGCAAATAGATAAATTTATCTGTTAGGTATAAATAAGTAGACAGATAAATCTATCTGTTTGCATTATCTGTGTTGATATGCAAACAGATAAATTTATTTGTTTGCATATTAAACAGATGAATATTAAACAGATAAATTTATCTGTTTGTTATGCAAAATAAATAAATTTATTTATTTGCAATGTATTTTCGAGAGAAATTACGCAATTGGACCTTGCGCATTAAAATTTTTGTTGATAGACCTTGCACGTTAAAACTTATTTTTTTGGACCTTTGGCTGAAATCCCCTTATTTCTATTTGTATGGAGTTTGTGTAAAGGATATTTTCTCACCAGTTCATGAATCATCTTCCTATAATGTTCTTATCAAAAATAAATAGTCTCCACTCCTCTTTGTAATATGTTGGATATGTGGATGATCAACACATCATTAGTAAGTTGATCTTTTATTTTCCCTTATTGTATTCACACCAAATACTCTAGATCTTGTGATGTTTCTTTTATTTGCTGAAAATATGCTTTTATTTGGTTCAGATTTTCAGCTCTCTGCATGACAATATTCCCATGTTTAAAGTTTTTGTTTTGATGCCCGATTGCACATTTCTTTAGTTTATATTTGTCTTTTTTATTGGGCCAGAAGCAAGGAACAAAATTTTCATTTGTTTCCACCGAAATGGACAAATTTTTTTTGTTTCTTAGGTGATCAAAACTAAACACTCGTGGAATAATGAAATTGTTTCTTTTGAAACACACGAAAACATTGTGCGATATACCTAAACAAGTTTAATTGAAAAGAATTTAAATTTTTTCATAAATATTTTCAATTTCTTTTAGAAAATTATAGAGGGTTATATTCTACTTTATTAAAAATAATATTATTAGTATTCTTGCTGCCTAAGTAAACTCTTACTTCTTATTTTGTTGGGATATGACACCTTTTTAGAATTGTTTATACTTGTATTTAACAAAACTAAGTATTTTATTATACATAAAAAATTAATTCACGGAAACATTGATTTTATTGTTTTACACTAGTACTTATTTGAATAATTACATATATTTCTATATGTTTAATCAATGATTTAATAATCTTTTCACCATATGTTTCTAAACATTTCTAATTTTGTTATGTTTGTGTTCTCGAAACGTTTCTGAAACATTTCGAAATCTTTCCGTTTCCATACTAATCGAAACAACACACCGAAAGGAAATTTTGATCCTTGGCCAGAAGTTGCATCATTCTCTCAATCAGAATGCTTGAATATTATTCTTCATCATATTTACATGGTAAGTACAGCTTCTGCTTCTGCCTCCTCCCAATCAGAAAATATCTTCGCCATATTTACTTTGGAATTACAGATTCTGCTTCCGTACTAACATTGCTTGTTCAACTGGCCTTTAAGTTTTTGGAGCTGTTCCTTTTCTAACGAACTGTTTTTAAACTCTCTAAGAGTCCTTCACAACAATGACCATACATGACAAATTTCTGATATCTTATACTCAACCTAGCTAGATGGTTCATATTTTCTGGCAATTGCCGTAGATGATATGAATTGGTTATGGTTCTTATAATACTGGTGAGAATCTGCATGTTGCTCCCCCCCATCTCTTGTTGAATATTCATTTTTACCTCTGACTTAAATCACAAACACTTGTATAATGACATTGGCTGTTGCCTGAAAAAAAGGACTTTATACTGAAATTTATCATGTTTTTGGCATGCATAATATTGCAGCTGTGGGTAGGTCATGGGAGTAAGGCAGCAGAAGAGAAACACTTTTTTGACAGCCACCTAGCACCTTTTTACAGAATTGAACAGGTGTAATTATATTCCTTACTGCTGCTTTATTTATTTTTTCTTTCTTTCTTATTTTGTTCAGTTCTTCAAGAATAAGAATTGTCAACATTTGTTATTATCTGGGAAATATCTGTTTGCCCTTACCATGGTCTTTTCACAGTTTACTGTAATTATGTTGTCTGAGCATTACACAACAGTTAATGGGGTTGACAGTACCTTAACATTGTTCATTTTGCATACATTTTATTGAACAGAGGTTGAATGAAGGGTTCTGGCGTGGTTGGTTTCTCATTTCTTTCAATTCTGTCAAAATTGCATTGTGGTCACTTTGTGGTGATATTATTGGTATTTACTTGTTTAGTTTCAACATTACCGCCTAGACCCAGGGAAGCAATTGATGCCAACTTGTGCTGCTAGCATCGTCATCACGCCACCATTCTCACTAGGGATGATAATTTAATCTAAATACTAAGTGTGGGTGGCAAGTCTTCTCAATGACCCGTGTCTTTGGAAAGATAGGACTGATGCCCAGGTGCAAGATGCTAGCAACCGTATCTTAATAAATCTAGCTCCATATAAGTTGCCAAGCTTTGGAGCCTCAAAAAGAGAATTAGAGGCATACCGACCCATTTTAATTGCATGTGAATTTAGGCCCTAATTACACTTGTCTAAATCCATTAGCACACTAGGTTCCTTTTTGTTGCTGACAAGGTGATGGGGAACGAGAAGGTATAAGATGAAGATATTTTGTGATTTAGAAATTTAGTAATTTTAGCAAAATTTTATATTTTGATTTTATTGAGATATTTTATTTTTGGTAACGTTAATTAGGGTTTTCTTGTATTGGGATATTTTATTTTTGGTAGCTTTAATTAGGGTTTTTGTAGATTCTTATAAATACGCCATCATGTAATACGGTTAGACAAATTATATCATTGAATGAATGAATTGAGCCTTACTAGGAGATCAAGGGGTTTTCTTTTCTTTCGAGTGTGGCCTTTCTTTTCCTTTATTTCTTTTATTTAGGTTCTTTTCTTTTGTTTTTCTAATCTTATCGGCTGCCTGACATCAGTTGGTATCATAGCAACACGATTTTGGAGAGTTTCTTGCTTTGAAGATCTACAATACAACCATTGGAGCATTAACAAGTTACTTGGACCTTGAAAAGGGTACTATTTTTTCTAGGAAATTGAGATTAATAATTTTATTCATTAGAGAGCTGGTAAAATTTGCTAACAATCCATGATTTGGTGCATTCTCATGAAAATATATGAATTCCTTTGAAGATAAGATGAACATCATTCAAGCCCTCATAAGCACCTTTCAGAGCAACACATATGCCCTTGAGAACTCGATGAGACCCATCTGTCGGCAACAAATGTTTGGCGACAATCTCATGCAACAAAATTCTAGTGTCTTTGATTATTTTGTAGTTAAAAAATATATTGAATTTGCAAGACACTAGTAATGTTCCATGCAATGTTGCTAATTAATTTCTTTTTGGATTACAACAAGAAATTCAAAATGAGATGTTGGACTCTTATATCAATTTTAAGATACCTATGAGGGCGCTTTATTAGTTGGGGAATATCTAGAGGAAGAAGAATTTTTCCGTTATAAGTTCATTCTTGTGGAATTTAATGCACAACCTGTTGAACTTGTTAATTAGGGGTCAACTGATTTATTATAGATCATTCTCGTCCTCAATCAACTGACTGTGTTGCGTGCCCGTTCATATACCTAATGCCTGATGTTAGTACTTCTAATAGTTCCTTAGGTGATATTTTCAATTATTTTCAACAGTGGATTTGCTTCATATTAATCATCTTGGTGGATATCTAAGCCATAGATGATATCAAGCGTCAAAACATCATTTATCTAGTTTATCTATATCAGTTGAGGTAGACAAATCCAGATAAAAGGGGAAACCTATACCTATTGTGTTGAGGCTACCCATACCTAGTTGTCCTATGGGTCTTCTGTAATGTGGTTAGGCAGACTATTATATTGCGTGAATGAATTGCGTCTAAATGTTGAGATCAAGAGGTTTTCTTTTCTTTTGAGTGTGGCCTTCCTTTTCTATATATATACTTCTTTTATTTGGGTTCTTTTCTTTTGATTATTCTAATTTTTCCGGTTGCCCAACATCATCAGACCTAGAGAAACTTGAGTTTGAAACTAGGCCAGTCTATTCTTCTAGGACCTGAAGAAATCTAGTGTTTTGAACATGTTAGTCTTCAAAGATAAACAAGTGATTTGGATTTCTGGATACCTAGACATTTTCCTCTCTTTTACAATGATAACACGTGCAGTAGCATGGCATTCTTCTTTGTTCTCCGATTGCCATATAAAACAAAAGACATGCTAATGACCTTTTTTCTTCCTCAGCTCATAATAGCAACTCCACCAGATCCAGAGCATGGCAAATCACGTAGTATTGTAACAGAGGATAATATCCAGTTACTCTTTGATTTACAAGAGAAGGTTTTTTGAGTCCTGGCTACTATTTAAATGGTGTTTAAAATTTTAATTTGAATTCGGCGATGACATGTCTGTTATTTTTCCCATTTTAACAGGTAGATGGAATTCTTGCAAATTATTCTGGTACTCTGGTATCTCTTACTGATATTTGCCTAAAGCCTCTTGGGGAAGATTGTGCCACTCAAAGTGTCTTGCAGGTTGTCTTCTCTTGCCTTAAATGTTTAGTGTTTGTTGTATCATGCGTCAAATACACCCGGCAAAGTTAATTGGCACCTACACTATCGAATGGGAAGGAGCTTGGCTCTTGGACATTATTAACATAAACTTAATTCTATTATTTCTTTCAGAATTATAATTGACATTGAAATATGTTGTTGCATCTGCGATGAAGTGTCAATATCTTTTTTGTGCCAACGTTAATCTGGGTTGGTTCTTTCATGGTATTCATATTTAATTTGGTAGTTTAGATTAGATCCACAACCTGGCCAAATTTGTGTGCTTGTGAGTTCCTCCTATTCTTTCAAGTGGTTTATTTTGGTTTGATATTATATACCATCTTAGTTTGATGGCGATGTTGTATTTTTCTTAATATTCTACTTCAATTTATTTTGATACACAAGTTTGTGTTAATTTATCTTTTTTTCTATCAATGCAATGCTCGGTTTTCTTAGTGGTGTCATTATTTCTCTCTCAATTCAAGGTGGAATAATTGTTCGTGACATAGTTTGGAGGCGTAAGGGTCGTAGCATAATGGTAGTCTTAAGGAGAGCCGTGATTTTTTTTCCATCACAACTCACTAAAATTTAGCCAATACGTGTGCTTTTATTCCAAATAATATTTATTAGAGTTTAAAATAGTCTTGGTGAATTTTGTTCACTTTCTAGTCATGATCCAATATATATCTTAATTTCTATAGTAGTTTTAAAATACTTAAAAAAAATACACAATTAAATATACATGTCTAATACAAAGTAATCAAGATATGAAGTTTCTAAGCCTACTTATATAAATTTTGAACAAATATTTTAAAAATTATTTATTAAATATTTTAAATCATAATAATTAAAAATAATGCAGCATTAAATTTATAGATTTAACCTAAAAAAACCAATATCTAATATTCTAAACTTACTTTGCGTAGATATTGAGTAAGATTATTTTTTTCAAAATTAATATTTTTGATCTTTTTAAGAAAAATAAAAAGTAATTAAACATTAAACATACGAATCTAATTTAGAACGACCAAAATCGAAAGATTTTAACCTTAGTTTGCAACTTTACATAGATCTTGAACAAGTCATTTAAAAAGTATTTTTTTAAAAAAAGTTTTAAAAATAATTATAAAGTAATACAACATTAAAAATATATGAATTTAACCTAAAAAAAATAAGATTTAAAAATGCTAATCTTATTTTGTATCGATCTTGAAAAAATTTCAACAACTAAAATATATATTTTTGCATTTTCGAAAGTCAAAAATAACAAATTATGTAAATTTCGCAAATCAAGATAAGTGTGAGATTTTCAGCTGCAATAAAAACCTTTTTGGTGAAAAGAGTGGACGAAATTGCACATAAAATGATTTCAATTGATTCATGGTCTGAAGAGCCACTACAGTCACTGTAGTGGTACCTTTTGCGGTGTTTATGGTACCGGCTTTTACGACAACCATAACGGCCTTTACGCATGAGATTTTTTGTTACACAGCTAAATTGGCCGTAATGGGTATTGAGAAGCACCGAAACCTATACATAACGGTTACGTAATGGTAAAGGCCAATTTTTAAAACTATAGTTGGATTCCATAGTCCTGATCTTGATCTTAGATCCCTTCAATTCTCAATCCCGCATCATACATTTTGTCTCCTAGTTCTTTCAAGATTCCATGTTTAGTTCAATGCAATTCGTACTGTACCCCCATTCCGGATGTAGGTGCTGTGATCCGCCTCGTCCATGCTTACATTAAATGTTAGGCAGAGATGGGCTTGCTATGACACTGTTTTGCCCTTGTATTTGATATTGGGAGATGCACTCCTTTTGTTGTCAACATTGACCGATCATTGCTTTTTTGACGCAACAACTTTTTATTTTCCATTATATCTAAACCAGAAGAATTATGGGACATCAAAGTGAGAACTTGATTTCTCAATTCAACTGAACTCAACAAGCCTTTGTCATAATTTTTTGGGTGATCCATTTTCTCCAATTAACTATATTCAGATTCCAATTAGCATAGCTTAAGGTGATCTTGTCCTTCTTACTGCTTCAAGTTTTCTACCTTGTTTCCCTTGACCTTTCTTCATTTCTTCTTCCACTTTCTATGTGGATCAAGCCACACTTCCTTACTAGCACGTTATTGGTTTATGATGCACATGACTATACCATCTCAATTCTCAAATGACTTTTGCTAATTTTATTTTTAGTTGATTCCACTTCTAACTTCTTTCACGTGGATTCATTTCTTATTTTAGCTTTTCGTATAAAATCTCAACATACCCATTCTTATTTTTCTAATATGTTTTTCTCTTATTTCTTAACTATGTTTTACCCTTAAACCGCTCAACATTCAATATCAAACATCATAACAGGCGTGGTTGTTGTCCTATAAGATTTTTTGTCCTATTTATTAGAAACCTATGTTCACATAACAATCTTTATGCACTCCTACATTTTATCCATCTCGTGCTAATTCTATTAGGTACATATCTCTCCATCTTTATGCATAGTTGGCCTAAGCTATTTGAAATAGTCACACTTTTCTATCTTTTTGCTGTCATGTTTTACTCTATGTACCTTTTCTAGTTCTGCTATAGTTCCGATCTATATATTGCGGCTTAGTTCTACTTAACATAAACCCATTCTAAAGCATCTCTCACAGTTCTAGCGTAAAATTTACTTCTATTTTTTCCTTCTTTTTGTCAACTAACATTATATTATTTGCAAATAACGTACCCTAGTGTTACGGGGCGACACTTTAGTGGCGCAGCGGAATTTTTTCCCGTATGGCATTCGAACTCCACCAAGCCCGAATCTGCCTATTCTCTGACAATTCGAGTGTTTTTTGTTATCCGGTCTTCAAATTTCTTCTTAAAGGCCCATGCTTTATCATGTAAGAACAAACTCCCCTCACGGAAGTCCCATATAGCTGAGATGCCACCCGATGACTTGACGTCCCAAGTTGCAAATCGAATGGCGCAGTAGCTTTCTTGCACCAAACTCATCCTGAGTATGACGCTCGTCCAACTGAGGTCCTATACTCGTTGGGCAAGCAAGTACACATACGTGTTGACAATGATGCCCAACTTAGCTGACAAGCTTCTCAACGTGTAGCAGGTCGGTATAGCTCATCTTCGAAAGTCAAGGGTGCCTCATTCCCTATATGACGCTAAGGGTCACTCTTGTGCCCACGGCGATGTTCTCATGCGTACACGCGTGCTAAGCAATGCACATGATGTGTCACCTGCGCAAGGTAAGGTCGATCCTTAGGCCAAAAGTGCATCACGCCAATTCACTCGTCAAGCAGCTCAACTCGTTTCATAGGCTTATGC
>JAOTRH010000006.1:16061706-16083779 GCA_034768845.1 Heliamphora exappendiculata | reverse complement strand
GGAGGTCGAGGAGGATTTCGAGGCAAAGGTCGAGATGGGGGTCGTGGTGATGGAGGCCGAGGTAGAGGCCGTGATGGTGGACGAGGCAGAGATAGAGGTGGACGTAACATCCGGTCTTGCTATTATTGTGGAGAGCAAGGACATTTACAGAGCTCGTGTTGGAAGCTACATGGGCTCCCTTCTTTATCTGTAGCTAATGCAGTAGCAGATTATGATACTCTATCATTTTCTTCTGAGATGAGGACTATAGATATGACTCAGGAGGAATATGACCAGTTTATCCAGATGAGGATTGGGAACACAGCCGATGCTCCATCAGCCACAGTTACAGGCAACCCCGCTGCGCGTATGGCCGCTCCCAGATTGTGAGTGATCGACTCAGGTGCATATGCACATATGACTCATTCCACAGGTACTCTTTCGCCTTATCAGTTGACCCCTGGACACAGTGGGGTTATTGTTGCCAATGGTGGAACTTTGGAGGTGAAAGGACATGGAGTAGTTGTTTTATCTCAATCTCTTACTCTCTTTGATGTTTTACATACTCCTGCTAATCCGTTTAATTTACTATCCGTCAGTCGGATTACAAAAGACATGAACTGCTCCGTAACATTTTTTCCTACTTATTGTATCTTTCAGGATCTAGTTTTGAGGAATACTATCAGTAGAGGACGGGTGGTTGGTGGCCTCTATGTGATGGATGAGACTGTGGATGTTGCATGCTCGGGGAAATCGTCTCAGATTTTGGATATATACTGTCGGTTAGGCTACCCTTCATTGCCCAACCTGAAGAAACTTTGTCCCAGTTTGAGTCTGGTTACACAGTTAGAATGTGAGCCGTGTCGATTTGCTAAGCACCTGCGTGTGCCATATATGTCCAGACATAATAATAGGACAATTAGTCTTTTTTCTTTAGTTTATTCAGATATCTGGGGTCCGTGTCATGTTACCTCTTTGTTTGGATTTCGATACTTCGTAACGTTTGTTGATGATTATTCTCGAATTACTTATATTTATCTTATGAAGCAGCGGTTTGAATTACTTACTATTTTCACCACATTTTGTATTGAAATACAAACCCAATTTGGCAAAACTCTTCAGATCCTCCGTAGTGATAATGGGGATGAGTACATTGGTAGAGTGTTGGGTACCTATCTGCGTACACATGGGATTATTCACCAGATGTCATGTCCCAACACACCACAGCAGAATGGCGTGGCTGAGAGTAAGAATAGACATCTCTTGAAAACTGCATGTGCTCTCATGTTCCAGATGAAAGTTCCCAAAGTCTTCTGGGGTGAAGCGGTGTTGACAGCATGCTATCTTATTAATAGATTGCCATCCTCTGTTCTACATGGTGCCACTTCCTTGTCTGTTTTACGTCCTCAACAGATTCCCTTTTCATTGCTACTCAAGATTTTTAGGTGTGTTTGCTATGTGAGAGATACTCGGCCGCAGGTGACCAAGCTCGATGCTCGTGCACTCAAGTGTGCTTTCATAGGCTATCCTAAGAACCAAAAAGGCTATCGTTGTTACAGTCCGGAGTTGAAACGGTTTATAATTTCCCGCGACGTGGTTTTTGTTGAATCTGATTCATTCTATGGCCCAGCTACAACTTCTTTCTCCACTGTTGATAACGGTTTAGCGCGGTTTCTGATATATCCTTCCTCCACTTAGTTACTTGTGGCACCTTCTCCCGCCTCCAGTTCTCCAGTTGATATTATAGAGGAATCTTCTCCTGTTGCCCTGGCTTCACCTGTGATATCATCATCCTCAGAATCATCGTCTTCACCAGGCTCCACCACCTCTCCTCTACTTGAGTCAGTATCTTCTCTGCTGGATCCGGTCCCTGATCAGGTAAGTGATCCTCCTATTATTTTACGCAAGTCTTATTGTAGTTGTCGAGATCACCCTGTTTATACTACATCTTATCATGGTTTGCCCGCCACTGTCCAGCAGGGTATTACTACACTTGATCAGCATACTTTGCTTTGCTCTGTTGTAGATGCTATTTCTCATCCAGCTTGGCGCAAGGCTATGTTTGAGGAGATGAATGCTCTTGAGAATAATCATACATGGGACCTGGTGAGTCTTCCTCCTGATAAGACAGCTATTGGTTGTAAGTGAGTATATACTGTCAAACTTCATTCTGATGGAACTCTTGAGAGGTTAAAACCCTGTTTAGTGGCCAAGGGCTATGCTCAGACATATGGCCTTGACTATTTTGATACCTTCTCTCCCGTTGCCAAGATGGCCTCAGTTCGATTGTTTTTGTCTTTGGCTGCATCCCATAAGTAGCCTTTGTTTCAACTTGATGTTAAAAATGCTTTTCTTTATGGTGATTTGGAGGAAAAGGTTTATATGGAGCAACCGTCCGGTTTTGGTGCTCAAGGGGGGTCCCCTAATCAGGTCTGTCGTTTGAGGCGCTCATTGTATGATCTAAAATAATCTCCTAGAGCCTGGTTTGGCCGTTTAAGTTCAGTTATATAGGAGTTTGGCCTTCGGCAGTCTGCAAAGGATCACACGGTATTCTTTCGCCATACCTCCGCTAGCTGATTATTACTTGTTGTGTATGTGGATGATATTGTTATTACTGGTAGTGATAGTGGATAGATTTTTCCTGACCCTGAGCAATATCGGCGGACAGTGGGCCAGCTTAATTATTTCACTACAATGACTCGTCCAGACATTGCTTATTCAGTGAGTGTAGTAAGTCAGTTTTTATCTGATTCCCGTGTTCCTCATTGGCAAGCCGTGTTACGTATTCTTAGGTATCTACACAAAAATCTGGATAAGGGTCTCCAGTTTTCTGATCATTGACATATGAGAATGGAAGGATACTCGGATGCTGATTGGGCTGGATGCACATTTGACAGAAGATCCACATCTGGTTATTCTGTTTTTGTTGGTGGCAACTTAGTTTCTTGGAAAAGTAAGAAGCATAATGTTGTCTCCCGGTCTAGTGCTGAGGCGGAGTACCGAGTTATGGCATTAGCAACTGCAGAGATTATGCGGCTTCAGTAGTTTTTGACAGAATTACACTTCTCTCTTAGTGGTTCTGTCAAACTTTGGGTTGATAATACATCTGCTATTCATATTGCTACAAACCCAGTCTTTCATGAGAGGACAAAACATATTGAGGTTGACTGTCATTTTGTTCGTGACGAATATCAGAAATGAGTTATTACATTTGGGTCTATTCCTACTAGTGAACAGGTGGTAGATATTTTTACCAAAGTATTACTAGGTCCACGTGTCTCGTATTTGTGTAACAAGCTGGCCATGGTTGATATATATGCTCCAGCTTGAGGGGGTGTTAGTAGTAGCTTATTTATTATTATTATTATTATTATTATTATTAGTGATAGTTTATTATAATTATAATTATGTGTGTGTGGGCATATAGATGTAATGGTGTTCCTTTGTGTTTAATATAAATAAGATTGCTCGTCTACCAGTTTGGTACGGCTTCCCATTATTCTTAATTCGTTGGCAGGCAGTGTTTCATATATTGAGATATTTGAGAACTAATCCTGGTAAATGACTGGTTTTCCAGAATCATGGACATCTTAACCTGGAGGGATATTCGGATGCAAATTGGGTGAGATCTCCT
This sequence comes from Heliamphora exappendiculata, assembly GCA_034768845.1. NCBI lineage: Eukaryota > Viridiplantae > Streptophyta > Magnoliopsida > Ericales > Sarraceniaceae > Heliamphora > Heliamphora exappendiculata. The sequence continues at coordinate 16,080,166 of JAOTRH010000006.1, read as the reverse complement.
AGTGATTGATGATCGACCTCATGATACTCTATATTTCTTGGAGGGAATCTTATTTCTTAGAGAAGCAAGAAACAGGACGTTGTAGCGAGGTCGAGTGTTGAAGCTGAGTTTCGAGCCATGGGAATGGCAACTACTGAGGTTATGTGGGCACGACAGCTCTTCGAGGAGATTGGCATGCCTATGACAAACTCCGCAAGATTGTGGTGTGATAACCAGGCCGCTATGCATATCGCTAATAACCCAGTATTTTACGAGATAACAAAGCATATTGAAGTTGACTGTCATTTTGTCCGTGAAAAGTGTCAGAAGGGTATTATATCATTGGGTTATGTGAAGACAACAGAACAACTTGCAGATATCTTTACGAAGTCATTAGTGGGTCCACGAGTTCATTATATTTGTAACAAGTTAGGCATGATTGACATCTATACTCTAGCTTGAGGGGGAGTGTAAGTGATATTATGAGTTGTATGTAATTATGTCTGTAGATAAACCCGTTAGCTATAAGGGCCCGTTAGGGTTTGGTTGTATCCTTGTAATTATTATATATAGTGGACATCTCTAATTGAGAGGCTGAACCTTCTGATAATCAATTATTCTTTCCTTACAGTACCGCCCAGAGGCACGAGATGAGCATGAGGCTCAAGGGTAATAGATGCAATCTTGCTCAGTGATGCCAGCATGAGCTAGAAGATCAGAGGCATATTTAGCTTGAGAGAGATAATAGCCATTAGAATCAAATGAGATCTCAAAAAGGGTATTGAGAAAGTGTATTAAATGATTTAAATCAGAAATACCATAAAATCATTGCCCATAAGAATTATATCATCTACAAAGAGGAGCAGCAGAATTGTACCATGCTTAGATTTGCGAACAAATATAACAGAATCATGAGGACTTGAGGAGAATCCAAAATATGCAATAGTACTGAATTGGGCGAACCATGCTCTTGGTGCTTGTTTAAGACCATAGAGAGTACAATTAAGTTTGCAGTGCTTGTGTGGAGGACGAGTATATCCCAAGGAGGTTGCATGTAGAGTTATTCAATTAGATCACCATTTAGGAAAATAATTTTTTTACGTCCATCTTATAGAACCCCCATTTATGGACTACAGTCTACTACAACAAGAAGTAAAATTCGAATAGAAATAAGACGAGCAACTAACGCAAATGCCTCCCCATAGTCAATACCATACTATTGCTTAAAACCCTTAACAACCAAGCGAGCTTTATAACATTCGATGGAGTTATTACATGCGTAGACTGGCATGACAAAAGGGTATTACTCAAACAGGCAGTAGAACACGGGCTCTTTTACCCTAATACCCAAGTTTTTGAACTTAATTAACGAAATAGAAAATTTTAAATTTTATTCCCAATCTACGTAAAAGTGTGTTTACTAAACACACTTTCTTTGTAAAACATGTTTCCCAAACTGTCAATCCTTTGACATAAAACATTAAAAAGAAAATGTTGTTAGTAACAACATTTTCTTTATAAATATAACGTTACCTTGAAAACGTTGTTAGTAACAACGCTTTCACATATTTAAATAAAAAATATTTTTTGTAAAAATGTTTTCTTTGAAAACCCTTCCACCATTTGCGTGTTTGGAAAACCTTTTCTTTGTTTCTATCAAATAAAAAAATATAGCGTATTTATTTTTATTTAGTTTTCGAATATATTTTTATAATTAAATCCATTTATTACATAAAATTCGTCGAGTTTCTTATTTGTAAAAAAAAAATAGATTGATTTGATACCTGTAGCTATGTGATTAAATAAAATTTGTTTAAAAAAAATTTTAAATTATAATTTTTATTTATTTATAAAGTAATATTATGCGATCACTTAGTTACAGGTATCAGGTCAATCTAAATTTTTATATGGATACCAAACTTATCAAATTCTACGTAATGAACAGATCCAATCATAAAAACATAATCAGAAATTAAATAAAAAATATGCACAAAACGTATTTGTGTGTTAACTCCTTGAGATGACTTATTACAAATATTAATGGATCCTATGCACCTTGAGATCTAAAACATATTTATCAAACACGTTTTCTAGTCTCACTAGATTAATAAAGAAAGCCTGAGTACTAATAACGTTTTTGTGTTTAAATCAAATACTCTAAAGGCATGTTTAACAAAAACATTTTATTTGAAACCAATTGAAAACGTGTTTGCTAAAAACGTTTTATGTATTAAACTAGAAAACGTGTTTGCTAAAAACGTTTTCATATCATTATTTTTCATTCTACAACATTGTATGGAGGATAGGCTTAAAGTGTGTTTAGCAAAAACGTTTTTTATTAAAATGTAGTTGCTAAACACGCTTTTACGTAAATTAGGAATAAAGTTTAAAAATCTCTATTTTGTTAACTAAGTTTAAAAAACAGCTTATTAGGGTAAAAGAGCCCAGTAGAACACCCCTTGGCAACCAAGCGAGTTTTATAACGTTCGATAGTTATCACATGCAGACACTGTCAAGACAAAAGGGTATTAATCAAACAGGCAGAAGAACAACGAGACCAATCTCAACCAAAATTCCTGCATTTTGCCTGTCCTAGATATAAACTAACTATCTAAATTCCATTGTAGCTAAATTTTGGCAGTTGCCTCCTGGTGACTAGAATTCCTACCACTATCTTTTTTTTTTAACTTTTTCTTTTTGACATTTGCTCTTGAGATATATATGTGGCCCTTCTGATATATTTTAGAACATTTTTTGGGGGTCGTTTTTGTTTCCATGCTTAATGGCTTGAATTGCAGGTGTTACTTGGGCTTGCGGGAGTTGTGATTGTTATGCTTTCTGTCCTTGGATCTGTTGGATTTTTTAGCGCTATTGGAGTGAAGTCCACACTAATCATTATGGAAGTCATTCCTTTCCTGGTTTTGGCGGTGAGTTGTTTATCTGATTACGTTTTTCTGTCAGAGAAGCGGCTAGTTTTCTTGTTGGGCTTGTATCCTATTTTGGTCTCCTGGTATTGTTGTTGAAGGATGAAATCTAAGCAAACTTTAAAAAAATCAGTAGTTGATCTAGCTGCAATATTCCTAATGATTTCACCATTTTAGTTCGCAAGAACCCGCGAGGGACTATTCTATTTCTATCGCTTGCACTTGCTAATTTCAAATGTGATTTTAAAGTCACGAAGATAATAGAAATACTGTCGAGGAGAATGCATCGCTCCAATGAATTCTTAATTGATTATATGCCCATGCAGCAAATTACGGTGCTGCGGACAATCTTGTAAACTTTTACAACTTGGCATATACTTGTAGACTATGCTTTATTCTTTCCTAAAAGAAAAGTGGTTTTGTATGGCAACAAATGCTACGCATTGGAAAAAGTGAAACAACTTTAGAGGTGGAGGTACTCAAATATCTCATATAAAGCATCTATAACATGAAGCCCACTTTTGGCATCGTAAAGCATCTATAAACATGCAGCCCATTTTGTTGTTGTAGTAGAATGATTGGCTATTTGATATTGAAGCTTTGACTGTATAAAGGATAGCACTTGGAGCATTTCACCTTGAACTTTCTCTGCACTTTCCTTCTGATGATTTTTCTTGTACCCACTGTTGACTGACGTTGGCATTGCCCTTGCTTGGAACCTTGAAATATTCTCATATTAACCATCGTAATTTATTTTTTTCATGGGATATTTACATCTTGCTTAAATGAGTTATATTTGCTGCCAGGTTTTTGGAACAACTATCACGTCCATGTTGTTATCTCCTTTTTGAGATCTATTGTTAATTATCTACTCTTCTTGAAATTGAGTTTTCTATTTCTTTCATTTGGGATCTCTTCTCGAAACTATAAGTCATATCCTCTCCCTCCTCACCACTACCACCGCCCTGGAGGTTTGGGGTGTCATCTCCTTTTTGAGATCTATTGGTACTTATCTACTCTTCTTGAAATTGAGTTTCTTTTTCTTTAATTTGAGATCTCTTCCCGGAACTATAAGTCATATCCTCTCTCTCCTCACCACTACCACAGCCCTATGTGGTTTGAGAGAGAGAGAGAGGAAAACAAACAACACGTGGTGATGTCACTATTTATCCATGAATGGATGGGGACAATATATTGTAGCATTTAACCTTGCCAGTGGAGACTGGAGAGATGCTTTTTGGTCCTCTCTCTCTCTGGAATTTCGTGATATTATTTTCTTTCTCATTTTTCTCTCTTATTGTTTTTTACATTTTAAGCTTCTAAGGTTTTGGTAATTTTGATTTGTTGAGCGTAGACATGGTGATTTGTGTCATTGTGTGTGTTGCGTACTCTTACTTCCTCCTTTTATTTATATTAGCTCTCAATTTTGATCTCTAGGTTAGGTGAGTGTAAAAGGCATACATTGTTGGTAGATGTTTGAACTTGAAACTCGATGTACCATTGTGCAAAACTTTTAGGTATTTCTAAAGCTCTTGATTTAGACATTGGGCTCTGGTTAATATTGGTGCCTTCATGTAATTAGGATTCAAAATGCCAATTTGTAAGCAAATCTCAAACTTAGCTGCTTTCGCCTGTGATTATTATTTGTAATATTGTTGGCAAATTTGTTGAAAGTTTAGCATTTGCACTTATTAGATCAACATTTTGAGCTTCAAGCCTGAGTCTTGTCCCCGTTGTTTAGAAAATATACTTTTCCATTATGAGGAAGTCACTGTGTATATAACTTGTGCCAACTGTAGTGGGTTGGCAGTTGAAGCCCCTATTTATTGTCTGTTTCCTTTTGTTCAGTTAACTTGTCCCTACGGCTTCTTCTTTTTTTTGGTACTAGAAGAGGAGAATGACTAAAATTCTAATAGAACCTTGCAGATCAACAATTACATGCAGAAAATGACAAACATGTGTTTGATGCCTGATTTTCGGAAATATAATTTTCTTTTGCAGCTGTTTAATTTATACGCATGTACTACAGAAAATAAAAAAGAAAACAACAAGAAACATGCATTCCTTTGCAGATCAGTGGTTTTATAAATCACATTTTCTTATTGGTATTGATATGCATAATTAGATTAGCGTACTCTTGAGATCCAACTCGGTGGTATTAATATGCTTCCCTTGTTCATTGTATACTGATTTGCTGGGATCTTCGCTACTGTATACAAGGTCTGCAACAGTTTTGCTTCGTTATAATGGAGAGATCTGACTTTAATTTTTGTATTGTCAGTAAAGACATTTCTGAAAAAGCTATAACCGGAAGATTGTGCCTAGATGGGGGGTGTATGAATAGGTCAATTAAAAATTAATTTTTCCTTTTAATAAAAAAATTGAATTGTCTTGCAGCAAGGATGCAAAAGAAATATATAAAACAAACACCAAAGATAGAACCAAGAGATTTAACGTGGAAATCCTAGGGTATATTCCCGGGATGAAAACAACAACACCGACACACAAAAATTCACTATGAATCAACAAGGGTACAAGAAACAAAACGAGAAAAGAATTACAACCATTACCACAATGTAGACCTAACTCCGCTTCTTGACTTTGCTCCTCAAGCACCTTCTTGATTCCATAGCATCCACAATCACTACGTCTCGATCTTCGTTTGGCAACGGCTGTGAATTAACTCAGCCAAGTGTGTGATGGATGAGAGGATAAGTGAATGTATGAGAAAAAATGTGGTTTTATGGAATAGACAACCTAAGGAGTAGAATCACTCAAGCGCCTAACGAGTGCTGAGCGAGCACTTGCCTCCAGATGGTAGGCGCTCAAGCGCTCTGAGGCGCTCTGTGAACGCCAGATTGGTGCCAAGAGAGCTCAAGCTCCAAACCAGCACTCAACAAGCCCCAACATGTATATTTTGAAACACAAGGGTTTTTTTTTACCATGAATGATATACAAAAAATACATCCTAAGAGGGATAAACCTCAAGAACTAAAAGTATGCATCGGTGCTTGTGCTCAAGGGAGGTCATATGCCTTTAAGGCTTCGGATTGAAGACTTGCACGTCAAATAATGAGGAGTCTTGAAGCAATTTGAGCGGATACACTAGACGATACCCCAACCCAACAAGAGAGAGACTCAAATACAGATTCCAACGGTTTTGTCATAACTTGGAAATAGCCAACTATCCTAATAGTTTCCTTCTGTGTTCTTGTTCTATTGTTGCATTCATGAATAAAACTTCGTTGTCTCAAATATTTTTCTGTTTCTAGGTAGGAGTGGATAACATGTGTATATTGGTACATGCTGTGAAACGGCAACCACAGGAGTTGCCTCTAGAAGGGCGAATAAGCAATGCCCTCGTTGAAGTTGGTCCTTCAATAACACTAGCTAGTTTATCTGAGGTTTTGGCATTTGCAGTTGGAGGTTTCATTTCTATGCCAGCATGCCGTGTCTTCTCCATGTTTGCCGGTGCGATAGTGTTTTTTTTGGATGTCCTAGTAGATTTAACTCGAAAATAACTGTTTAGTGATGATCCCTTTATTTTATTTATCTATAGCTTTGGCTGTTCTATTGGACTTCCTTCTGCAAGTCACTGCTTTCGTTGCCTTGATAGTTTTTGACTTCATGAGAGCTGAGGATAACAGGGTTGACTGTTTTCCATGCTTGAAAATCCCTACATCTTCTGTTGAATCTAGCGAAGGTACCTCTATGTGGTTTCACTTGCTCTTCCATTGCTTTGATTGAATCTTCAATATAGGGTTAGATATGATGTGCATTTGACAGAGTTACACTTTCATTGAATCTTCTCCAATTAGTGAATTGGTGCCAATCCTGATTGAAACATTGAATTGTATTAGGCAATCAGAGGAGTCCTGGATTGCTGGCAAGATATATGGAGGTAATTTTGTCTGGTTCTTTCATTTTCTTTATTTTAACAAGGTTAATTCAGGTGAAAGGGGAAAATCAATGGATATTTGGACAGCTTCTTACTTGGTCAACCTAGGGGGTGCCCCCAGCACTTCACCAAAATATTGTATTGGATTGGATGTCTAAGTCAACCTCAAGACAACAGCATCACACAATTGTGTCTTTAATTTTTTACCAGCAAATACACACACCCACTTCCATACCTTGATCTTGGCAAAACTTGCATCCCACACCTCCCATTTTGGAGTGTAATACCCGTACCATTGGGCCACAAGCCATTTGGTGCATCATACAGATGTTGATACACCATTCATATTTAATTGAGTGTTTGTTATTTGATATACTGATATCAGATAGCTGACAAGATTGAAACGGAAAAAAATGAACCCAAATAAAAGAAAGTCCACACTCAAAAGAAACGAAAACCTCTTGATTTCAATATCAAGATTCAATTCATTCACTCAATATCATAGTCTTAATAACCCTATTACATAATAGCTTATTATAAGCATCTAAGAGAGCCCTAATTAAAGTTACTAAAAGTTAAATATTACAATATAAGAATACCCTAATTAAAGTTACTTGAAATAAAAGATTACAATTTTATTTTATGTTCTTTAAAATCAATAAAATCAAAATAAGATAATTTTCATCCTGTGCCTTCTCATTCCTCATCATATACTTTCTAGTTACACACACTGTTGAAGTTTATACCACATAGGTGTATTAGGATGCACACCTCCCATTTTAGAGTGTAGTACGCATACTATTTGGCCAAAAGCCACTTGATGAATCATACATATGTTGATGCACTTTTCATATTTAATAGAGTGCTTGTTCTTTGATATACTAATGTCGGATAGCCGATGAGATTGAAATGAAAAAAAAGGAACCAAATAAAAGAAAGTCCACACTCAAGAAACGAAAACCTCTTGATTTCAGGCTTAGGTCAAAACAACTCAATGTATGTCAACTAATCTAATGGACTAAAATTTCTCAATTCTCTCGACCCCAGACTTAGTGAGCCACAACTTAAGCCTGATGGACCAACATTGAAAACTGAAAACTGGAATTTCTCCAATTCTACAGATCTTTGCTATAGTCGACTAGGCCAATGCCTTGATCAACTAATGCTTGACACAACTTGGACTTTTGTCCTTTTCTTGTGTTCTTAGTCCTCTCTTTATCCTTGGCTCTCCATATGCCGATGAAACTAATCCTGAGCATTATTCATGCAGATGAAGATCTTAATGGCATCTTTGAGCCTTGTTCAATCTTTCTCATGCCCTATGTTACACAGACTATTCAAAATAAATCACGGGTTTGTTTGAGATACTGAAGACCTAAACAAGAGTGTGGGAAATGTTTTCAGTACTTTCCATTTTGGACACCTGTTCTATAATGGTATCATGCACTATCATTATATGTATATTATGTAGCATAATTGCTATAAAATGAGGAAAATGCTTTTTTTAACACACTATGTCATATAAAACAATATTTTGTACAAAAAAAATGGATTTTTAAATTATAAAAAATATGATAGTGGCCCCGTTTGGGAGGACATGGCGTATGGTTTATTTGGCTTATAAGCCAAAAAATAAGTTACGTTGTTTGGGTAACCAAATAAGTCAAAAATAAGAAAATAAGCAAATAAACAAATAAGCCAAATAAGCTCGTTTGGATAACCAAATAAACCAAAATATGCCAAATAAGCTGGCTTTAAGCCAAACGAAGTGGCTTATAAGCTAAATAAGCAAATAAGCCAATGGTCACCCAAACGACCTGGCTTATTTGTGTTTTGGCTTAACCACCCAAACAGGGCAGTATGTGTGCCATATTTGACCTCTAGATACACACTCATGCTTGATACATGTACCCAAGTCTATATAACGCAGCTCCATGCCTATGAAGTTCATTCATAACACCTCCATGTGAATCAAGAACTCCCATAGCACTCTAAGGTCACCAACTTTGCATGTGTGAACAATGTGCTACCTAAGGTTGCACATACATATCATGAAATTGTCAATCTATGCTAGCTTGGCACTGGCATAAGCAAGAGATGGGATGTTGTGCACAATTGTAGAGAGAGAGAGAGAGAGAGAGAGAGTAGGAAGTGTGACATTGTAAAGCTGCACTGTCAGCTAGGTAACTGTTGTTGAAAGTTGGGAAGATCACTCAAATCTGAAACTTACAAATTATATAATCTTATACAACTCCACTAAATCAACATGCAGTATTGGGAAGAAGAAATAAAACTCAACTAATAGAAGGTTCAAGGATTAAAAAGAAACGGTAGGAAAACCCGAGGGCTCCATGTTAGTGTGAAAGGCTGTAAATCCCTTTATTTTCATTGAATAAAATAACTGGAAAGCTGATGAAAATACTACTAGGGATTACTTTATGATGATACCCGACAAAAGCAAGCGCAACTCTAACTGCCATGTAATCTATTGTGGAGCTTATTTCTGGCGCTTTGTTATTTTTAGAAAGCCATAAATTGTTCTGTCATCTCTGTTGTTGCATCAAAGAATTGGTGATTATGTTAACAACCAGTTGCATGCTGGAAAATACACCTTTTGAATTGCATAATTATGAGTTTAGATGGAAAATAGTTGCAAGTCTCTCGAACTTTTCATGTTTATAAATTAACCATTGATCATGTCAAATTAAAAAAAATAAAAAAACGGTAACATGGATGAGTGACATATGGTACTTGGAATCTGTTCCATTTCTTCCAAATTTTCTTACTGATAACCTTGATGCTTCTAGTTGTGGAAAATTGCAGTTGGTGCATCAAATCTTAGTAGTATGGTGTGGGACTAGAATATACTAACTGTGCCTGGTACAGTGCTGTTAAACTTTACAACCCTTTTATCACCTAATCTCATCCATTGGTGGTGCAAACAGTGGTTTTGGCCTAGCTGCTTTTGACATTACATGGCTTGGAGGAGTCTGAGCCCAATGTTTTTGTATATTGCATCTAAAAATGAGAGGGAGGTGAAGGAGAACCTGCCATTTCTGGAAGGTTATGTAAAACTAGCACGTTGTTGATACAAATGTGTTTTGCTGTGCTAAAATGGCTGGGTAAATTTGGTTGCAGTGACTTACAAGTTAGGATGATGCTCTACACAGTGCACATTTATTGGACTACATGGTTTTATCTTTTGTTCCAAGTCTTAACCAGGATAAAATCATTATGAAGGGATGTGCTTGGGTAGCTATATCTTTGACGTTGTTCTTGTTATGGCTTCTGCATCAATTTCATCTTGTAGGAAGTTCATGCACGAGTCCTTGGCCTCTGGGGAGTCAAAGTTGTTGTTATTGCTGTCTTTGCTGCATTTGCTTTAGCAAGCATTGTAAGCCACTGTTTCTTTTATACTGTTTGTTATGTTTTATATTCTGGTTGTTCTGTCCTCAGTGTTATCTATGTATCTTCCGTGGTGTCTCTCAACTCAATTGTTGTTATTTTCCTGTTTTTAGGCATTATGTTCAAGGATTGAGCCTGGTTTGGAGCAACAGATTGCTCTTCCTCGAGAGTCCTATCTTCAGGTTTAACTTTGTATATCTGATTGCTCTGTTTCATGAGTTTCTGTGCAAGGATTTTCCTTTTTGCCTGGCCAGCTTAGCAGTAAAGGTTTATTTGCTGCAGGGGTATTTTAATAATGTGTCAGAGTATCTCAGGGTAGGACCACCATTATATTTTGTTGTTAAGGACTATAATTACAGGTAATAGTTTCATTTTATCTTATCCTATTTGTTTCCATTTATTTTTTATTTTTTATTTTTTATAGCTTAGTTGCTGGGTGAACTGTGGCCTATTCCTAAATTGGAAGCTTACCCTATTGATGGCATGAGAATGTATTGAAGAAAATGAGTTATTTTCATTCAATGGGCTAATGCATCTTCCAAAGGGCTCATTACAAAAGTTGGGGGATAAAAAGTTGGTGCTTGGAAATGTTTATATGATGTCAGATGCCTGATATCTCTAATTTGAGTTAGATACCTAACAGTTCTAATTTAATTTGTTAGTGAAATATGACTAGTATAATAGAGAGGGTAGAGCACTTCATCACAATCTTTACAATCCCACATGAAATAGGCACTAGGGAGGTCTTAGGCATGTAAGGGGCATGATAACTCCACCTAATAGGCTAGTCTTTAGAGTTGGAGACCAGCCCGTGATTGTTGGTATCAAAGCCAACTGTGTCCCTTGACGCCACACCAAACACCCACACCAGAATGTGGTGTCCATACTGGTTGCGAGTAACTGGCGGGTAGGTAGGGTGGTCACCTGGCCACGACAAGGGCGCCACATAATTAGGTAGGGAAGAATGTCAGTGTGACATGGGGCCTATGAAATATATATGTCAATATGGGCATACTAATTTGGGAGTTATAGATAAATCCCTCATTTTGTAATAAATGATAAGGTGATCGGTTCAATGTGAATTTGAACTCTTAAGTAATAGTGATAATTCCTGAGTGAAATTAAAATCTCTTAAATGATAGAGATAAATGATTTCTGTCCTACTCTATAAAATATATATATTTTTATCTCCCACCTATCTACATCAAAAAATCCCATCTCTCCTCGTTGTCTGTAGAGCACCATCATAGCTTCTAAGGATTTAAAAGGTGTAAGTCTTTGTAGAGAACCCTTGTATCTGTTTTACCAGGTGAGAAAAGTTCATAGGATGCGCATAGGGAATGAGCTCATAAAGCAAACTATACAATTATAAGCATTGTGTTTAACAGTGAAGCACATATAAGGTCATAGACACTGACGCTTACACGAACACGAGACACAACAATTTCAAAAAAATGAGGACATGGATATGATAGGAATACTTCAAATATATATTTTTATATATTTACCCCATGCTTAGGGTTTGAACAACAATTGGTATATTTAGGGTTTTATTTTGTTTGTTTTTTCAATTTTAGTTCACACGTTTTAAATAATTATTATTAGATCTCCGATTTTTTTAAGTTTTCACTAGTGCCTTAGGCGTGTCCGTGCCCAATATTTTGTCATGCATAAAAATAATAATAAAACATTGGGACACGCCACATGGTGTGTATGAGGCATGTCCTAGCGTGTCCAAGCGATGTCTGTGTCTGATACTTCTATGGTACCTATATTAGCATGTCCATGCTTCCAACGGGTAAGGCTTCCACCCCTACACTAGCCTTGGGGCAAGGCTGCCACCTCACAAGCTGTTAAGCATGAATCCATAAAAACGTTATAAGAAGTATTAAACTTGATCCATATAATAAAAATATGAACTCAACTCTAAAATCACAATTTATATGTGAATATAGATGTCATATGTATAAACTATTTTAGTTCTAATCCATATATTGATTGTACTCACTATTAGAGTTTATTTTATGCTGAGTACTTTTGTAATTATCTGTGTGACTCATTTATATATGTTGTGAGGTGTAGAGGCTAATTTGAGTCTCTTCATTCACACCCGAATACTCAGTTATTATCTCTTTTTCGTTCTACTTTCTTCTCTTCTTTTAACCTTAAATCACTATTTTACAATTTAACTTGGTATCAAAGCATCTAATCCAACCCTAGAATCGGCGTGAGGTGAAAACGACGTGCTAACGTCATCTTTTGTACAATATTAACTCGTTATATAGAGAGAAAAGAGAATAATAGATTTTACTCAAATAACATACATAAAAAGCGATGATTCAAGAGTGTTAGTGAAAGATGGGGAGACTAAGGAAAGATGGAAAACTTATTTAGAGAAATTATTAAGCGATTAGCATGTAGAAAGATTGAGGGGAGAGGAATCTAATAACTTGAATGAAACTCGAGAATATAAGTTACATCGCAGATTAAGAAAGTTTGAAGTGGAAACTGTAATGAAGAGAATAAAATCAGGTAAGGCTTTAGAACCAGATGGTATTCCTGTAGAGGCGTGGAAATGCCTACGCTAAGTGGAAGTACCTTGGTTAACAAAGTTATTTAATAAAGTCACAGTGACTAGAAAAGTGCCTGAAGAGTGGAGAAAAAATATTTCTAATACCTATATATAAAAATAAAAGATAGATTTAAAATTGTAATAGTTATAGAGGTATTAAGTCGATGAATTATACGATGAAGTTATGAGAAAGAATGATTGAATATCGTCTAAGGTTCATAACAACAATGTCACAAAATCAGTTTGGCTTTATGCCTAGTAGATTAACTGCGGAAGCAATTCACCTACTAAGAAGATTAATAGAGAAGCATAGAAAATAAGAGAAATCTGCATATGATTTTTATAAACTTAAAAAAAACCCATGATAAAATGCATAGAGATATCATATGGTGGGCGTTAGAAAGAAAATGAGTGGTAAAGCGGTACATTAATATGATAAGATACACGTATGATAAAGTTTCTATGACAATTAGATCACACGTGGAAGAAACAAGTAAATTCCTGATTACAGTATGATTACACCAAGAATCAGATTTGAGTTCTTATCTCTTTTCCTTAGTTATGGATGAACTGAGTAGACATATTCAAGATGATGTTCCATGGTGTATGTTGTTTACTGATGATATTGTCTTAGTGAATGAGATTAGGAGTAGAGTTAACGCTAAGTTAGAAATGTGGAGAGAAGTTTTAAAGTCAAATGGGTTTCGAGTAAGTACGAATAAAACTGAATATATAGAATATAATTTTAACAATAATAGGAGTATTAATGATGAAGAAGGAAAACTTCAAATTCAAAAGATACCTAAAAATGAATATTTTCGTTATCTAGATTCGATTATTAACAAAGACGAAAATATTCCAAATGATGTAACCCATAGAATGAAAGTTGGTTAACTCAAGTGGAGGAGCACTTCCGGTATTCTATGTGATTGACGGATACTTACAAGATTAAAAGAAAAATTTTATAGGATAACTATTAGACTAGCGATTCTATATGGAACAGAATGTTGGACTGCTAAAATAGTTCACATAAATAATATGAGTGTTGTTAAAATGAAAATATTAAGATGGATGTATGGTAAGATTTGTAGAATGGTAGGAATCACACCAACTGAGGACAAGTTGGGAGAAAATAGATTAAGTCGTTTGCACACATACAACGTAGATCAGTTGCAGTAGTAACAAAAAACGACAAGATTATGGGTAATGGAAATACTACTTGGAGGGGTAGACGTAAATTGACGTGAAATTCCATATTAAGAAAATATATGAATTTGTTGAAACTAACTGCAAATATGGCCCTTAACAGAGTAGAATGGCATAAAAAGATTCATGTAGTCGACTCCAATTAATTGAGACAAAAGCTTAGTTTAGTTTGGTTTAGTACTATGTTAGTTAGATGGTGGCTTAAAATAACACTCCTCTTTGGCACTTTTCTTGCTTGGTCGCAGTTCCATTTTCCCATATGAAGATGAGAATAGGATTGAAAGATTTCATTGATGAGATATTTGATGTCCATTGTGTATGAGTGGGAGTTATTCCATGGGTCCCATGAAATATACATCCACATGGGCATAATGATTTGAGAGCTATAGATAAATGACCCATTTTTTAATAAATGATATGGTGATAAGTCCGATGTGAATTTGAACTTTTGAATAATAGTGATAAGTCCTAAGTAGATTTAAAGTTTCTTAAAAGATACAGATGAGTGATATCTCTATCCTACTCTATAAAAATATGTATTAACGCATTTTTATCTCCCACCTCTCTCTCTCTCTCTCTCCATCAAAAAAATCCCTCTCCCCTGGTTCTCTCTAGAGTACCATCATAGCCTCTATGGATTTGGAAGGTGTAAATTTTCGTAGATGACTCTTGCAACCGCGATACCTAGTGAGAAAAGTCTGTAGCATAGGGAAGAAGCTCATAAAAGAAGATACACGTTCCTAAGCATTGTGTTTGATCACATCCTCCTTTATATTTGCTTACAGTCAGAGTCTCCCCACTCCCACATTGAATAGGCACTGCGTAGGTCTTGCGCAAACAGCATGATAGCTCCACCTAATGAGCTAAAGGGTTTTGGGTTGGAAACCCAACCCGTGACATCATGTCCCTGTGTGGAAATCAAGTTGGAAAGTGGGTATGCTCCCAACGTTGTTGGCCCGGGTCTGAATCTCCATGGATTATGAGGATCTTGGGGGTGGCCTACTGAACCTCTAGTTTACCTCCTTGTGGTGGGCCCAAAGGCAAAGGGCCCTTCCTGGGGTGGTTCTCAGTTACCAAAATTAAGAAGGCAGGACCGCATGTATTGCGCCCTTCATTCTACATGTAAACTCTATCTGTCCTAGTTTTAGTGGTTGTATTATAAAATGATTTGGCTTGGAGGACTATGAGGTCAATGTAGAAATTAAGACGACTCTTAATTAGAGTCGAATTGTAATTAATTTTTTGTTTTTTTTTCTATCCTAAGCTTCATCTTTAGAAGTGTGTAACACAATTCTTTCTCTTTAAAATGCTTTATTGTATGCTCAATTTCTGAAGTAATGCCACCAGGCACCAATTTTATTGTTAGATGCTCTGCTATCAAGATTAAGCTAATATATCCTTCCAAAACCCAGCCCTTTCTGCTGCAGCTGTATCATTTTCTCCGGGAATAGATACCTATCCCTTCCTGCATACATAGGCCCATTCCTCAATTGCATACATGCTGAGATCCATAATCAAGAGAAAAATAGAAAATTAAACAAATGATTGTTATATAAAGTGGTGTAGAACCAGAGAAGAAATAGAGAGGAAAGAGAAGAAACAAAGGTGAAGAATTCATGACAGTTGGAATGTTTTAATTATCCCAAGGGTTGGTACATCATTTAGGTATATGTAGTTGTTTGCTAACCTTTGTTTATTGGAACCATTCCACCTTCTTTAGTGTGGAGATGTTTGGTTCAGTCCATCCATGCAAATTTTGTACGCCAATGGGACAATCATGCTCTCTTGCTTTTTAGGTCAATATAGTCCAGTAATATTTGAAGTGGGCTCTACTTCTGGCTAATGAAAACAAGTCCATTTTGGTTCCACTATCATAGTGCTTTGTTCTGGATGAAGACATGACTTTAACCATCAAGTAAATTCTCTTTTTTTTAATCATGTACTGCAAGATGTGATATAGGCAACACATACTTGAGAAGTTGGCAAGCACTACCTGCTTAATTAGGGAGCCTTAGTGCAAAGAAAGTAATCATTGCAGATTTTATGACTCTTTCAATTTGTGAAGGATATTGAATGTTGTCTGATCTACTTTAAAATCACTGTTCTACACAGCTCAGAATCAAGACATACGAATCAGTTATGTTCTATCAGCCAGTGCGACTCAAACTCTCTTTTGAATGAGGTAATATAATAGGTCATTTCAACATTTTATTTCAGTATATCAAGTTTTTCTTGGCATGCCTAGATGTGCATGTGATTTCTTTTATTAACAACAAGATGTACGTATTATTATGCAAAATGTAACATCTAATCGAGATTTGGAAGCTGAATACCCTAAGAACTTTCTATCTAAAACATATTCACTGCTTCTTAAGAACTTTTTTTCCTTTTTTGCTAAGATGGGGTAGCAACAAGACATGCGACTTCTTTATTTTCTTGCTAGTTCAACACTCAAACACTTGTGCTAAAAGAAGTAAAATAATAGGAAGCCGTACCAAACCGGTAGGCAAGCACTCTTATTTATATTAAACACAAAGGAACACCACTGCATCCATACATCCACACACACATAATTATAACTATAATATGCTACCACTAATAATAACAATAATAAGAATACTAAGCTACTACTAACACCCTCTTAAGCTGGAGCATATATATCAACTATGTCCAGTTTGTTACACAAATACAAGACACGCGGACCCGGTAATGCTTTGGTAAAAATATCTGCCACCTGTTCACCTGTAGGTTTTTAGAGTTCTTGGGTTCGAGTCTTTTTATTTGCAGTTGTTCTTCATTGGCATTTTGCTTCTCAATATGTATGGATTTTTGCATCTCGACATGCAAGATGAGTTGCACATGAGGGAGGGTTTGAATAGCTTAATATACACTATTGGACTCATTTCCTAACAATTTAAGTTTTTCGGACTTTGCTCTTCAAATAGGATTCGTCGCTCCTTGTATACCCAAGATCCTTAGTGCAAACTTCAGATGTAGGACTCGACACACGCCATTATGGGTTAGAGTTGCTGCAACTTTACTGAAGAATGTCACCTTAAAACCAATCCTCCGCCACTTAGATTTGCACCATTTTGTGACTTTCAATGCAACTAGAAGTTCTGTTTTTGTAACCATTCAATTTTCCTAGCTGAAATTTGTAGAGTAGTTGCTTGATAATTTAGTTTACATGTCAACATTGAAGTGAAAAACTTCCGCTGGTCTTTTCCATATTTGCAGGAACCTCCTAGTAGGAGTGATGAATCATGAATCTACTCTAGAGCCTTGGTTCTATGATTCAGAGCAAGAATCTAGTTAGAACTTCATTCCTACCGAGAACAAATCTTGCTCTCACTTGTGATGGAACCTCTCAAATTGATAAATCTTGAAGCAACAAGAGAAAAGTTACAAAGATAAAAATAGATAAAAATAAACTTATTATAGTACTTTGTATAATCGTATTTACATAGTATTTATTTATAATACAAAAAAAAAATTGCAATTGACATCATTCTTCAATATTTATTTATATTTTATCATATATATTAGGACTACAAAAAAAATATCAAATATATTTATATTTTTACAAACAATATATATAGATGCTCTCAAAGGTGCTACCAACCTTGGACTCTTCTATGTGCCTTTGCTCCCTCGCTTTTCTGCTTTCACATAGTGAAACTATGCTTCATCCCCCCGTTAGGTCTGTATTGATTCTTGCATTCTACCAAAACCTTGCATGGCATGTTGAGCGCATTATGTCACGGCAACTCATAAAACCAAAGTTGGAAATATTGCCATTATTGCTAGACATGAGGCAGCATAAAGCTTATATATAGAAATAGAAAGTTTCAGAAGGTAGAAAAGATAAAACATTTGTAACAAGCATTGAGAAGGAATAAAAAAGCATAAACGTTCATTCCGAATGCAGTTTGGAAGTGGAACACCAAAATGAAGATCGTTATGCAGTTTTCAAAAAGCTTCCAAGTACCCAGCTTTGTGTTAGTCACCATCCAACTACCATCAGTCTTGAAAATTTCATTTGAAGGTCTGCAAGGATTTCATTTCCTGTGTTCGTATCTCATCGATATAACATTGGTACAATATTTCAACTTTTTCTTTCTTCCTTCCTTCCATATTTTTGTGCATATAGTGTGAAAATATATTACAGTTTATAACAGCATAAGAGATTTCCACCCAGTAACACTAACAAGTGTCTTCTATGCTTGTTGGCATGATAACATGCATCATAGAATGGTGGAATGCTTTCACGATGCTCTCCTTTGTTTATACTAATGTTATAAGATTAGGGAGAAAGGGAAAATTATTGCTTGTGTTCCCGCTAACGTCATTTTTTTTTTTGCTTTTTGGTTCTTTAGTATTTCTTTTTTTGGTAAATAGTATCTAAGATATGGATGACCCAGACTTGTACACGCATTATATCTCCTTCCCTAAACAATACCCCACCCCCACCCCCTC
>JAOTRH010000006.1:16041606-16061606 GCA_034768845.1 Heliamphora exappendiculata | reverse complement strand
TTCTTTCTAACAGTCTTTAAAATCAGTCTCGCGCAGTATGGTTGCAATTCGTAAATTTTATACAAGTACAGAATTGGTGGAGAAGGTGATTAGAGTACAATTATTGAACGAGGTCATTAAGCTTTTTGTTCTTTTGAGGTTCAGTCAGCAACTGTAAGGGGTTGCTTTTACATTCATCCTTTAACAATATAATCAACTATTGAGATGAATTATATTCATTATTCTACAGATTTCAAGGGCATCCTTAATACCTGAATCAACCTACATTGCTAAGCCAGCTGCCTCATGGCTTGATGACTTTCTTGTTTGGTTATCACCGGAGGCTTTTGGTTGCTGTCGGAAGTTTGTAGATGGTAGTTATTGTCCCCCTGATGATCAGGTTAGTGATATATCATGATTCATACCTCTCATGTGGGTAATTAGTCGACCAATTGCAGTTTTAGACAAATGTCTGGAAATGCTGGTGTTTTTTTTTCTGGTCTCACTTCTTTTCTTAATCAAAGTCCACCATTGTTGTTAATGACTCTCTCTCTCTCTCTCTCTAGATCAATATCTCTATATCTATGGCCCAATAGTTTATGGTATTATTTAAGTGTCAAAAAGAAAGAAAGAAAAAAAGAATAAGAGGAAGATGATGAAGATGAATTTTATTGCGTCATGCTACCATATGCAACGAATCATGAGATGTTCATGTGCTGAATTTGTTGGACCACCTGTTATGGTGTTCATTTTGATGGTATTGAATTTTTTTTTTTTTTTGTGAGGAAAAAGAAGTTTGCTAATCATTAAATAACCGAACCAGCTATTTTTGTTTAACCAGCCAATTTTCTTTAAACCTGCATTTTCTTTTTCTTTAGCCTCCTTGCTGTTCACCTGATGAAATTTCTTGCGACTTGGATGGCATTTGCAAAGATTGTACAACTGTAAGATCTCACTGCTTTATGTATTTGAGTACACATCCCAATGTTCTTTTGGCAATACTTTGCAGGGCTGGAGGTACTTATGTGTGGCATATCTTGCAATGAAACCACTAAGGCTTATTAAATGCGAAAAGAGTTATCCAAAACTAACATTTTTCAATTGATTCAGTGCTTCCGTCACTCAGATTTGGACAATGGTCGTCCATCTACAGCACAATTCAAGGAGAAGCTGCCATGGTTCCTCAACGCACTGCCCTCTGCTGACTGTGCTAAGGGTGGACATGGGGCTTACACAAGCAGTGTGGATCTAAATGGTAACACTGTTTCTTATGCATATATCATATTATAACGTAATCAATCCAAAGAAACGTACTTTGCTACGAGTGATCAAATGGTTAAATGCATCAAAACTACCCTTTTGGCTTAGTATCATTAAATGAATGCTTAACCGCTTTCATCCTGTTTCCAGGTTACGAGAGTGATGTTATACAAGCCTCTGAGTTTCGTACATATCACACACCACTAAGGAAACAAGTATGGAAGGGCGTTGATACGTCTGGCAGTTTTCTTAACTTCACCTGCAGAGAATATTACTCCTAATCTGCTCATCCTTTTTTTCCAACAGGATGACTATGTTAATTCATTGCGTTCTGCACGAGAGTTCAGCTTAAGGGTTTCTGATTCTTTAAAGGTTCACAATTTACCCTAGAGTATTGACCTTGAATATCAACAGCTTTTATAGTTAGATCAATATGGTTTGGTGTGTTTGCTTTCACGGAAAGGGCTTTGTTGACGTGTATACAGTAATAGGTGTTCTTTTCCTTGTAAGATTTTACCTCTCTGAAATTGTATGTAACCTAGAAAGTATCAAATCTACACCAGCCAAAGGTGCTAATTTGGTCGTTAGACTATAATGGTTTTCACATTTGACGTGCTTTTCATTTCTTGGTTTTTCTCTTCCCTATCATGTTCAGTCTACGCTTAATACTAAAGAATTCTCAGCAAATTAGTTGAGTCTTTCACTCAATACCTTGACTGTGATTCATCTTTAATCAAGTTTCTGGAAATGCATATCAAACAAGCTTCTACTCTAGGCAATCGAAATACTATCTTTCAAGTCAGATTTTGGTTGAGATTCATTTTTTATTCATTAGCAATTAATGATGTAAGGCATTTATCTGAGAGTAATTCCTTCTTGCCTATGATGCAACATTAATTTGATTTTCCTTGTTAAGGAGTTGTACAGTGGGAAAATCTTCCAATATGTTACAGAATAACTTGTCTGCAGTACATCCTAGTGATTTCTAAAAACTGAGTAATTCATGGACTTCTTCTATTTGTCCATCTCTTGTTGCATTGATAATTATGCAAAACTTTTTCTAAGTTCTAGTTATGTGAGCTCTTCAATTTTCCTTGTTAAGGAGTTGTACAGTGGGGAAATCTTCCAATACGTTGCAGAATAACTTGTCTGCAGTGCATCCTAGTGATTTGTAAAAAATGAGTAATTCATGGATTTCTTCTATTTCTATTTGTCCATCTCTTGTTGCATTGATAATTATGCAAAACTTTTTCTTAGTTCTAGCTATGCAAGCTCTTCAATTCTCCATCTCTTGTTGAATTGACGATTTTGCAAAGCTTTTCTAAGGTCTAATTATTTGAGCTCTTCTGATTTTCTGAAATCAAAGTTTCCATCCTTCATTTTTGTACAGAGTTGTCAAGTGGTACTTTGTTTTTCTTTTTTCCTGCAAGGTTCTACCTACCTATTTGTTTAGATTTTCTCTATGGTACTGACACATATAGTGATTGTGTAGTACCAAAAGATTTAGAGTCAATAAGTAACCAATCCCCAAGATTATAGTAGTTGTTTTCTTAAATGACTTGGGGCTGAGTCCTGTGTGCTTGTCTTTACTATATGCACGAGGCAGATTCTGAGTCTAAAGAATATTTCTATTTATGGATGTGACCTGTTCTCACTTTGTTGAAGCTTAGTGAGGAGGGACCCCTTTTATACCTTTATTCCCCAAAGATGTCTTTTGCTTCAAATCCAATCTCTTGAGCTTTTATGGGTCAAGGTTGTAGTCCTGTAGAAAGTATTATCCTCTTCAAAGGTGTACAGTATGCTTATGTCTTTTAAATCATATTCTAAGATTATGCTCTTCTCATGAAGTTGGGTCTTTAACACATATACTGTACTTACCTGATGCAGATCCATATCTTTCCATATTCGGTGTTCTATATTTTCTTTGAACAATATCTGGATATATGGAGGACAGCTGTGATCAACATTGCTATAGCACTTGGTTGGTATTCAAACTCTTACACCACAATGATGTATAATTACAAACCCCTTTCACTCTGTAACCATATGACAGAGATTGGAGTTTCCAATTGTGTTGTTGTTGCTGTTGTCCTGATGTTCCTAGAAATTTCATTAAATAATTTCATTTTTCTTCCATCTCTGCTTGAAAAGGTTTATTCCCAGTTGCTCATAAATTCTTCTGTGTGATGTGCTGAAGTCATCTTGTGGTAGTTAGAAGCAATAGTAAAGCAACAGTATTTATCTGAACTTCTGATGGTATTTGATGGAAAATTATTGTGCCCTTTCTACTTTATAAGTCACTTTGAACACTTGAAGATTACAAGTTATTGTGGTGCAACAGCCTTTGAGAAAGAAAAAAGAAAAGAAACAAAGAAAAGGAAACTTTTAAATCTTTCTTCTGTGAAACATAATTGAAATTTTTATTTCTATCTTTATGCTAGTTCTAGGACATAAGAATGTATAACCAGTATTCGGTTTGACGGTTATATTCTTTTGTGGGAATTTTCTGTTCATAAATCTAATTCCAGATTTTAGATATTGACTTGTTGCATACATCATATACACGTATATTTATTACCTGTAATGGTGGATGTTAAGTCCCCAAGAGTTTAAGTAATTAGGAAATGGACCCAATAATATATATCAAGCTATCCAACACTTCTTATCGCGTGTGATTCCATCTCACATGTAGAGAGACGAACAAATTGAACTGAATAAGTGTACCAATACACACAGAATATAGTGCAAAGAGACCTGAACACAGAACCTCTTGGAACCAAAGCTCTTATACCATATTAAGTCACATATTGTCCCAAAAGCTTAAATTGGTAGGAATGGGCCCAACAATATATATCAGCTATCTAGCAGTGTCTAACATCATTTAGCAATTATTTTCTGTATTTGTGGTGTTTCATGCTATTGGATATATTATATCAATTAAGTATTGGATATCTAACTTCATGATTTGACAGGTGCTGTATTTATTGTTTGCCTAGTTATCACCTCCAGGTTTGCTTTCTCTTTCTAGCCCCGAAGTCAGCATTGAGTCATTTTTCTGCATTAATGAAGACATAAGAAAATTGCTCTCAGATGGTAATGTTTTGTTCATTGAATTTAAGAATCTTACTTTGATTTCTTTTTCCTTGTCTACTAAATGCAGTTTATGGAGTTCAGCAATCATTGTTCTTGTACTGGCCATGATTGTTTTGGATCTTATGGTATATCTTCTGCCTTAACAAGAAATAAATTGCACTTCCTTCCAAGTATTTATAACATTTCTTACTATTTATTTTAGTTCATACCAATTGGTTTCTATCTTTCTTATGATGTGTATTTACAATACAATTTGTCCAAAGAGAAAGGCTAAACGGAATTTCTCCTGATGAAACATTGCAGGGTGTAATGGCAATTTTGGGTATCCAACTGAATGCTGTCTCTGTTGTGAACCTCATAATGTCAATAGGGATCGCTGTTGAGTTCTGTGTGCATATATCACATGCCTTCTCTGTCAGTATTAAATGCATATTTATTTTCTTCTCAAAAATTTATTGTAATTACTTCATCTTATTGAAAGAAACAGTAACTGTTGTTTGGCGTAGTGCTAATTCAACAGGATTTTCCATGCAAAGCAATCATATGTTGACCATATTTCTGCTGTTAGGTAAGCCGTGGTGATAGGAGTCAACGATCAAAGGAGGCTCTACGTACCATGGGATCTTCTGTATTCAGGTTAATTAGCTTGCCTTCCCTTCAGATGAGAAAGACTTTACGTACCACTTGTTATGACTTCCTCACTCAGAAGATAAGATGAATTTCAGATGCCAGTACATCTAATAAATATTAAGAATGCAGAAGATTTATTAATAATGTGAACGAAAAATATGTCGGCTTCTGGTGCTAGATTTCTCAAGCCGGTATTCTTTCAGTGTCTTGGTGAATAATCCTTGTGAATTGCCAGGACAATCCATCAAGTGTATTTTCATTGTTGTCAAATTTCTTTTGTTTAGGAAGAGTGAACTCATTTTTACCCACATCAAGATTCATGCTTAAAGCTAAACATCCTGCATCCTAGGCCTATCTTTGTGGAACAGAAAGCTTGTTTTCGTAATGTAGTAATAGTTGATTACCAGTAGCAATACTGTGCCTAAACATCTGGAGCCAACCTGCTATGACTTGGTTGCAATTTGTAAATTATGATCTTTGTTCTTGACGAATACCACCTAATTTCTCACATAACTGAAAATAGATTGAAAAATGGCAACAGTCAATTTTCGTTTTTCCCATGAACTTCAAATTTTTCCTTTTCCCCAAACAAGTATTCGAAATTATGTTTGGAGTGATTCTCCCTCCTCTCTCGTGAAATACTTATGCCATGGGGGATGGGTTTGAATTCCAATTTCCCGCAATATTTTTATTTGACAGTTGTTTTTTCCTTTTCCTTTTGTTCATCTTTTGCGTTTTGCAGTGGTATTACACTCACAAAGCTAGTTGGAGTCGTCGTCCTTTGCTTTGCAAAATCAGAAATTTTTGTGGTCTAATGATCCTTCCCTTTAACTTCCAGTTTTATTTCCTTGTCAGTTCAGAGAATTGGAAATGATACTTCTGCATTTGCAGGTTTATTACTTCCAAATGTTCCTGGCATTGATTCTTATTGGATTCTTACATGGACTTGTGTTTCTGCCGGTAAGTCAATTGAATTCTCCTATCCTCCCAACCCCAATTGTGTTCCTACAAGTACCTTTATAACCACTCGAACGATAGACAACCAGTGAGGCTTAGCTTCTTCCCAACAGAGCCTCTTCAATCATCTTTTGGCATGTGGCATCTCGTATGCTGCAGTTAATTTTCAAAAGATGGACAATTACCCAAAAAAAAAAACTGAAAAGAAAAGGAATAAAAAGGAACAACCCTCCCTGCATACTAACATGTGCACACCTTGTCCTCGACAGAGGAACTGTAGAGACACTAATGTGATAGAAGCTGAAGCATTAATTGGCAATTTACCGCATTTGAGCTCCACGTAGACAACAATTGTTTAATAAAAAATAATAGACCCCTAACCATAAATATTTCTGTTGTGGATTGCAGGTGGTATTGAGCATGTTTGGTCCACCGTCAAGATGCGTATCCGTCGAGAGAGGGCATGAGACTTCTACTCTTCTATCACAGTTACCTAGTTGACCAAGACATCCAGCCCAGTGGTTGAGGCATTTGAAAGTTGGGGTGATTTTTTGAAGTAAAAGTAAACAAAGGAAAGACACAAAAGGAAGGAAGGCAACACAGAGAAAAGTAAAACAATAGGGAGAAAAAAAGGGAGGAGTTGAACTAGTGAAGCTATTTCAGCTGCAGAGCTACATCTTTTAAGATAAGAAACTTTTCATTTCAATTGTCGTCTGTATGTACAACCAGTTTTTAAGGACATGTTTAATGCTAAAGATGAAAAAAAAAAAAACATATAAGAAATAGGATAACTGGCTTGTAATACTTAAGAAGGATATTTTTTATTTTTTATTACTAGATTCGGTATTTTGATTTTAAGCCTGCAGCTTTATTTTTTAGTCCTGCAGAACAAACTATGTTACTTTTTTGCTAAAATAGCCAAAAGCTTCCTTTTCCTGCAGAACAAACGATCCTTCCCTTTAACTTCCAGTTTTTTTACTCGTTCTTGGAGAAATTAATCTTTTCGTACGTGGCCAAAAGATGCACATTCATTTTTGTTGTACATTTTTTAAAAAGAAAATCAGAAATATGTTCAATTTGTATTTTTAGAACTTTTAATTTTAATTTTTCAAAATATTTAAATAAATAAAACTAGTTCTTTTGAATTTAGAAGTACTTAATTAGCTAAGACTATATTGTTTGTCATGAAACATTCTCAGTTATAGAACAAAACAAAACAATGATTTTAAAGTAAACTCGTTCAAAGAGCTCAAAAAAAATAACCGAACGTGATTTTGTGTTTGGAGAATCCATGTAAAAAGGAGTGGATCACTTGCTTCATTTATTGTCAAAAATCACATAAATATGAGTGGCCGTTGTTTTATTGACATTTATGTCTTACTTGCGTAGTTTTATTGTATCTTTTTAAGAGGTTATGTTTTGAAAGGTTAACATTTTATTAGTGCATGTCATATTTGTAAGTGAAAAATTCATAATATTTATTAGTTTATATTGTTTTCCCTATAACCAATTACATATATTTCTTGCAAATGCCACTATTTGGATCATATATGTAAAGAGACCTGTGAATTGAACAGAAATTGCAAATCAAAAGATAATAAGATAATAAAGTTAGAAACTTCGTTGTTTGTTTTTCATATTAATCTTTATTAGTAAATATTTGATAAAATCATAAGCCAATGTATGGCCCTGTTTGCGATGTTTAAAAAATTTGAGTTCAAAGAGATTTAATTATTTTAGAAAAAAAAAAGTTGAAAGTGTTTGGACAATTTTTTTAGGATAGTTTTTTTTTTTATTGAGAGTAAGGTTAACTTTTTAATTAAAAGTATTATAATTATTTTATTCAAGAAAAAAATTAGTGTGTTTGGAATATATATATCTATATATATATCTATATATGAATTTTTTTTAAAAAAAATAGATGACTTTTAAAACAATACCAAACATTGCAGCTTAAAAGCCTATTTTTTTGTTTTTATAAAAAAAACCAACTTTTTAGATAGCAGGCTTATTTTACAAACCCATAATTCCGTACTCCAGCGAGCTTTTTCATTTTCACACAAAATGGCAACCAAATAACCACCGACTCTCCCGCCATTTCATCCACGGAACAGTCACCAAACTGGCATGGAGCAAGCGAAGAAATTCACCAAAGCTCTGTTCAAGAACACCAACAACCCCAAACTGGCGTGGCAGCTTTTCAAACGCACCATCTCCTCTCCCAACTCTTCCAATTCCTTCACTCACTTCCATCGATCAGTTCCCCTCATTACCCGTATCCTCGTTCGCGCCAAAATGTTCCCGGAGATCGATTTCCTCCGTCAACTCCTCCTCTCGCTACCCCTTGAAACTTCCCACGCATCTCTAATTAGTGTGGTGCGAATCTTGGCAGCTTCTGGGCATCTCAGTGAGGCCATTTCTCATTTTCGATCAATCCGGACTCAGTTCTCTGCTAAACCTCCCTCGATGTCATTGTACAATTTGCTTATGGAGTCCTGCCTTCGAGAGAATTGTGTGGATTACATCTCGTGGTTGTATGAAGATTTGATCATTGCGGGGCATTCGCCAGAGACTTATACTTTTAATCTTCTGATAGGCGGGCTTTGTGACTCTGGTCGTTTAGAAGATGCCCGGAAGTTGTTTGATAAAATGTATGAGAAGGGTTGTCTGCCTAATGAGTTTAGTTTTGGAATTTTGATTCGTGGGTATTGCAGAGCTGGGCTTGCTACCGTAGGTTTAGAGCTTTTGAATACATTGAAAAGTATGGATATTTCTTCTAATATGGTAATTTACAATACTTTGATTTCTTGTTTTTGTAAGGAAGGTAAGACTGATGAAGCTGAGAAATTAGTGGAGCGAATGAGAAGGGATGGTCTCCTCCCAGATATCGTGACTTTTAATTCTAGGATTTCAGCACTTTGTGGTGCAGGAAATATCATGGAAGCCTCTAGAATTTTCAGAGATATGCAACTAGATGAGTTCTTCACTTTGCCTCGGCCTAATATTATTACATTCAATCTAATGCTGGAGGGGTTTTGCAAGACTGGGATGTTAGAGGAAGCAAAGACCCTGGTTGAGTATATGAAGAAAAATGGTACTTTCACAAAAGTAGAAAGCTATAATATATGGTTGTTGGGTTTGTTGAGAAACGAGAAGCTGTTAGAGGCACAATCAGTCCTTAAAGAGATGGCAGAGAAGGGCATAGAGCTAAGTATTTATTCATATAACATTATGATGGACGGGCTATGCAAGAAAGGAATGCTCACTGATGCAAGAATGATGATGTATTCCATGATAGGTAATCAGGTCCCCCCCGATACAGTCACTTATAGCAGCTTACTCCATGCGTACTGCACAATAGGGAAGATACTTGAAGCCGATAACATTCTACATGAGATGGTGAGGAGTGGCTGTTTCCCAAACAGTTACACTTGCAACATCTTGCTGCACAGCCTGTGGAAAGAGGGAAAATTATCAGAAGCAGAGAGTCTACTGCAAAAGATGAAAGAGAGAGGTCACGGTGTGGATACGGTAACTTGTAATATTGTTATTGATGGTCTATGTAAAAGCGGGAAAGTGGATAATGCAGTTGAAGTTGTGAGTGAAATGTGGACTCATGGAACTGCTGCTCTTGGTAATCTAGGCAATTCATTTATTGACCTATTAGATGATAATACTAATGGGAAGAAGTGCTCCCCTGACGTGATCACGTATTCGACCATAATTAATGGGTTATGCAAGGCTGGAAGGCTTTATGAAGCTAAAAAGAAGTTTGTTGAGATGATGGGGAGGAACTTGTATCCAGACTCAATTATTTATGATACTTTTATACATTTTTTCTGTAAAAATGGAAAGGTATCCTCAGCATTTCGGGTTCTCAAGGACATGGAGAGAAAAGGTTTCAACAAGAGCTTACAAACTTATAATTCTTTGATTGTAGGGTTGGGGAGTAGAAATCAAATATTTGAAATGTATGGACTGATGGATGAGATGAGAGAAAGAGGTGTTTCTCCTAATGTTTGCACTTACAACACCATGATTAGCTGTTTATGTGAAGCTGGGCGAACAGATGACGCAATTTCTCTTTTAGATGAAATGTTGCAAAGGGGTGTATTCCCTAATATGTCTTCATTTGGGTTTATAATTAAAGCTTCTTGCAGGACGGGAGAGTTTGGAATAGCACGGGAGGCTTTCGATGTTACTCTCAGCATATGTGGCCATAGAGAATCACTTTATAGTTTGATGTTCAATGAGCTACTAGCGGGAGGGGATGTCTTGGAAGCCAAGACAATATTGGAAGCTTCGTTAGATAGAGGCCTTGATATAGGGAGCTTCCTCCACAAAGATCTTATTGACAGACTTTGTAAGGATGATAATTTGGAAGGTGCTAGCGATATACTGAAAAAGATGATCCACAAAGGATATAGGTTTGATCCTGCATTATTCATGCCAGTGGTTGATGGTTTAGGTAAAAGGGGAAGTAAGCACGAGGCTGATGAACTTGCAGAAAGGATGCTGGAGATGGTTTCAGAGGGTAATGTGGCAAATAAGGTTTACCCAAATAAGAGGGAATTAAATTGTGGGAAACCAACAAACTATGGCAAAGATTGGCAAACCATAGTGCACAGGTATGGCTATTATTTTTATTTTTATTTTTTTGCAAGGTCTTCTTTTGGTATCTTTCTTTTCTCAAATTTTCTCACTGCTTTCTACGAACCTGGACTCAATTTGAGGATGGCTGGTTTGCTTTGGGGATTGGTTTTTCCGTGATTACCTGTTTGAGTAAGATTTTTGAATCCCATTCAAGTGCATAATATAAACTAAGATAATGCTACACCATTTGCTTAATGGAGTCTGTTGCTCAAATGAGGAGATATTTAACTTATTGGGTAATGCGTCCCTTGACTGAATAAGATTTTGTTTTTCTCCCAAGGTGAACTACTCTTTTTTTGCACATTACCCTCGAAAAAGAAAATATTGCTAATGGGCATGGCCATATATTGGATAGAACTCTACCACAAAAGATAAGGTGGATGGGGGCAATTGAGCTTGTTTCTGACTTGTTAGGCATACTGTCAAGATTCCTTTCTCGCATTATAGTTGGCTATAAAGGATTTCTAGCCATCTTCTTATCGTGTAACGAACATAAACGAATTCAATTAGATGGAAAAAGAAAGGGTAGAGAATCTGTTGATAAGTTTCAGCTGTATATAACTCCAATTTGCAACCTATTATTTTAATTTCTTAAACCTTTCTGATATCATGTGTATTACCTGACCATGGACAGAGACGATGGCAGTGGCATCGCATTAAAAACACTTAAAAGGGTACAGAAAGGATGGGGTCAAGGAAGCACATCGATCCTGCAACCACGGAATAATGATTTTCTTGATACCTGGGATGGTACTGTTTAAAATTATTTTCTCCCTTAGAGCTATTTTCAAGATTTGCTATCGGTAAGAGGAATAGCTGAATGCTGAAGCCGAAGCGGAAACTATGAGACTACAACATTATTTTGTACTTACGTGAGATAATGGTTCCTGTTCTTTGGTTTGGATGTGCTTCACGGTTCCAGTATTAACTCTTCTTTTTCTTTTTTGTTGAAGAGCTAAATGATTTCACCAGAGAAGACAGGCAGTGAGCCTTTTTGAAGTTCATGGAGCTCAGCGTCTGTAAGCTACCCTTTTTATATGCATACCTTGATTCGTCCTACACACTAAAAGGTCCTATCCCTCATTGATAGTTAGAACTTAACAACCCTTGTTGTGATCAATGTTACTATTTTCTTCTTTCTCTGAGTGCATACATGCAAAATCTTCCTGTTAATGAACAACAGTAGATTTTATTTTGACACTTCATCTATTTTTGCAGCATAAGATATATGTGTCCAACATCTGTGGAAGTTCTCCAGTTTTTCATTGTTTGAGGTTCAGCTTTGTGGTTTAATCCACTGCCTCTTTAGACAAGTAAAAAAAAAATATGTGCACTATCAAAAGGTTCTATTAGTTCTACTTTAAATACTTAATGTGGTTTAATCCACTGCCTCTTTAGACAAGTAAAAAAAAAATATGTGCAATATCAAAAGGTTCTATTAGTTCTACTTAAAGTACTTAATGTCTCTAAGCATATTGTTTTTGGAGGCAGTTGGCTGTTCTGGCTTTTATTTCATTTAATGAATTAGGAGAGATTGGATCAGGGGTGGAGGCGTGGAGCAAGGATTTTTCCAAAATTTGGGACTCACAAAATCCTTTACCCAAATTTAAATTTGAAAAGGTGATGAGTGCTAACAAAACAATTAACTTATTATGATTGCATCTTTTTCATTTAGTTTGAGTTTAAATTCTACAGTTGTGCACCTATTTAAATTATTATTTTTTACTGCCTTTTTAATGGCTTGTAACAATTTTTCTTTTTTTTTTGTCATTTAACATTCAATTTTTACTTTTTTGTAAGATTTAATGGAGTTTTAGCTTTTGTATTAAAAGTTAAAATAAAACTAGTAAAAATGTCAAAAACCAAATATAAAAAGCTAGTAAAAATTTAATTCAACTAGGTAAATGTAATAAATCAATGAAAACCTAAAACTTAAAACAACTAAACATACTACATCCAATGAGACATAAATTTGACTGTGCTTAAAATTTAGTAGGAAGGGAAAATCAAAAATAAACTTTAAAATTAATTACCCAAAAACAAATCAACTTTAAAATTATAGTGAAATTAAATTTTTTCAGAATTTTAGTGGGACAATTTTTAAAATTCTTCTACATATGTAGATAAAATTGACATTTTCAAACGCCCGTGGGGGCACGTGCCCCTGCTGAGCCCTTAATGGCTCTGCCCGTGCCCGTGATGACATGAGAATTCCATAGAATGATTTTTTTTCCATATATTTACGTCCTTTCCTGTTAGCGTTACTAATTGAATGTTCAATGGAAAAATGGCAATTCCGATTATTAACTAAATTCAGTCTCTGTTGCTAGCTTTGTTATGTCAATAGGCATTTTAGTGCCATTGAGTACTTATGCGAACATCCCACGCTTCTTGGTTAGCATGCCTAATTTAGCTGTAATATAGCTGTTCCATTTTATGGCTCTCTCTCTCTCTCTCTCTCTCTCATGTTTTTTATTATGTTTTCACTCATGATGGAGTTGACTATAATTTCAATCTAACGTAGGTTTCTATCATGGGTGGCACACATGTGCTAGAGTGGTGCCTCTGATAACACTAGGCAGAAAAGGCAACCTGTGCTGCTATCAAACTATGTGCATGGTATGCTATGTCAGAATAAAAGCCCTTAATTACTTTTGAATTAGGAATTTATGTTGTATGTGGCCCTGTTCCAGGGGAGGCATCCATTAATCTTCCTTCACAAAAATTGGTGGTTATACATTCTTCTTTGTACAGTTTCTGCCCCAAATCTGTTCAGTTGCTTCAATTATTGATGAATTTTTTGGCAGAAAGGTTTGTGTTTCTTGTTTCTCTAAGCTCCCTTTTTTGGCGCATTGTGAAGATGTATGCTACAATTATTTAGGCAGTCAATTTCAGTTGCTATGGAATTCAAGCATATTTTGGACCAGCGTGCATGCACAAACTAGGCATATTTCAGCTGGTAAATCTATATTAGAAATTATGTGGTGTATCTAGCCTTTTGTGATGGGAAATTAGAAGCCCATGATGTTAATCTGTATTTCAGAATTCTTTATCAACAATAAATGGTCTCGGGACATTGGATTGTCAACATGGATGCATTTCTTGCTGAGCAATCACATTACCAAGCTAATGCGGAGTTCCACACTCACTTCTTATGATTAGAAGTTTGATCATCTCTGTTTTGACAGTAAATTTTGGAATGTGCCTCACCTGGTCTTCAGTTGGTCTGCAATATATTGGTTAGTTTAAGCATCCTTGTTAGTTTAGGATACCTTTGTTTTCATTTGCATTATCACTGCAACAAAGCTAGGAAGAGAAAGAGCATGGGGAATAAAGAGAAGATAACATATTTGATTAAAGTACAAGGTAAGAGTTAAAAAATTATTTTTTTACGGTTGAATAATAAGAGAAGATAATCCGAAGGAGAGAATAAATAATCCTATGAGAAGTGGTAGAATAAATAATTTCATGAATACCGAATTAGTATTCCCCGGAAATTAATAATCCAATCCAATGAGCCAAACGTGGGATTAATAATTCGAAGAAAAATTTTGAAAATGTGGATGTCACATGTTTTTTAGTTTAGTTTAATTTTTTCATGTCCATCAAAACAAACATGGCCTCAAATTAATACAAAAATCAAACAATCATGGTTAAAATTCACAAAATTAACAATATCATCATCAACAAAACTGGTTCCATTTCCCTTTCAGTGTGTTCGACTAGTTGCAAAAATTTAAAATATAGAAGCAATCATAGAGTACTTACGGATAAAAAAATGCAATGTTTAAAAAATTATTATCTTACCGGTAAAAAACACTCATATGTAATTGAATCTGTTAAAATTTATGTACTTAAATAAACAAGAAATGAGAAAAATAATTTTTTTTTCTCTTTTTTTTCCCCATTTAATCAAGCGAGATAGATAAAAAATATAATCTTTTTTCTTGTCTTTTATAACTTAAGTAAATTTTTTTTTTGAATAGTTAAACTCACACACCCATTACACTCACACTTTGCTCCTAACAAGGGTTGAACTCCCAATCTTTTCTTTGGAGGAAACACCTATACTATTGTGCCAAATGTCACTTGGTATAGGTCTTTTTATTTTGCTAAATAAACTATTAAGACATTTTCTTTTTGCACCTTCGATTAATTCATGGTACTTGGCATTACTAAAATTAATAATTTATAAATTATAGTTTGTAACAGAATTTGTAAATATGTAATAAAAATTATAATTTATAACTAAAATAAAAATAATAATTATAAATTATAATAAAAATTATGAATATTTAAAATATATATATAATTTATAATTAAAATTAATAATAAAAATTAAAAACTACTAATTGTAATTTTTCTAAGCACTTCAAAATTTCTTGGCACAAACAGTCCACGGACAACAACATTGCATTGAATATAACACATAATGAAAATTAATAATTTAAATTAATAGTTTAAATTTATTTTAAACTCAGAATAATTTTCTGAATTGGTTTTTGGAGAGCTTAGAATTACCGTTTTACATTTCATGCCCGAACGCGTCAGAGTCAACTCTGTTTCTCACCTCTCACTTCGGTCGCGACCAAGACACTTAGATCAGTTATTTCGATTTAACTCTGTAAGCAATCCTTCTCTTTCATTCCTAATCCCATATACGAATATATATGTAATGTATATGTCTATTGACTGGTGAAAATCTGGGGTTGTGATGTGAAATTAGGGTTTTAATTGGTTTGTTTCGCTTGTGGAAGTAGAACAGCCTGGTTTGCGTGGTGTTCAATCATATGGTCGAAGCATTTTTTGTTGTTGTTTTTACTGTTGTTTCCTCGTAAAAGTTATGTGCCGTTGGTTTCCTGAGAAAATTGGAGGAATATGGCTGCTGGAAGGGATAATCGGGGTTCCAGCCCTTGGGGATTTCTAATTTTGTGAAAGCTTTTAATTTTTTTTCTTTTTGTTTGTAATGTGTGAATTAGGCCCATCCAACTAAAAATGCCGAGATAATTTTCCAGTTTGTGAAATTACAAAATCATTCAAAATGTTTTCTTTAATCGTATAAATGGGCTGAGCAAATTAACAGATTTTTGCGTTGGTTTGTTTGTGATGCTTCTTCATATGGTTTTCTGATGACTGACACTCGGTGTAAACAGTTTTACATTTTTGGGATAATGATGAAGATTTCGTAGTGAAATTCAAGTAATGTTGGGTTTATGGTCTTACTTCTTGTGATGTCAGTTTCTTGGAGCTTCCCTGCGTAAGTATTCCTTGTCGTTTATGGTCTTCAACCCCTTGGGGCAAGGGGCGGGAATATTTTTCAGAGCTTAATAAAGTTTCATGTGTGTTGAACACTGTGTACTCTGAAATACATAACATGATTCAGGCATAACAATGCAACGCACACATGCACTGTGACATGCATTTCTATCTATATCTTCTTCTTTTTCTTGACACAATTAGTAGAAGTATCAAGTATGTCTGTATAATTTTCCTATGATTAAAATGATGTTTTATTTTGTTGAAGTTTTATATGTTGTATTGCAGAGGCATGGAAGAAGAAGTATCAAGTAGTTCTCGAAGTGTGGAGTACAATATTAAGAATGAAATAGAGAAAAGAATTGTGGATTTGGATGAAATTACTATTGTGAATGCAGCGGAGAAAACCAGAAATGTGGAAGAGAAAGTAGATGAGCCTAAGGCTGGAATGTTGTTTGATTCCATTGATGAGCTTGTGGAATTTTACAAAATATATGGGAAGGAAAAAGGTTTTGGCGTGGCTATAAGAACCTCTAAAAAGGGAAGCGATGGGAAGGTAAGGTATGTAACTGTTGCTTGTAGTCATACTGGAAAGCAAAGGGTCAGATCAAGCAACCCCCTTAAATTGCGACCACAATCAAAAACTGATTGCAAAGCCAAGCTTAGTGTGGTTCTGTGCCCTGATGGAAAGTGGATGTTAAACTCCTTGGTACTTGATCATAACCATGGGTTGAGTCCGGACAAATTCCGATTATACAGACAACCATCAATGAAAAGGAGGTTTGAATCGAGTGATATAGCTAGTATTAGATCGAACGAGAGTTCCAATTCATTGGTGGCTGAGACAAGAGGAAATGAGAATATGCCTTTTCTAGAGAAGAATCGTAGAAATTATAGTGATAGCATTGGGCGTTTAAAGCTTAGAGAAGGAGATGCTACCGCAATAAATAATTACTTTATGAAGATGCAAGTTGACAATTCTAACTTTTATTACCTGATGGACTTAGATGAAGAGGGCCGACTAAGGAATGTGTTCTGGGCTGATGCAAGGAGTAGGGCAGCATTCAAAGAGTTTGGTGATGTAGTTACATTTGACACAACATACTTGGTTAACAAGTATGACATACCATTAGCTTCTTTCATAGGGGTGAACCATCATGGTCAATTCACATTGCTAGGATGTGCCTTGATCTCAAGTGAAGACACAGAGACATTTACTTGGCTATTTCAGTCTTGGCTTGCATGTATGTCTGGGTGTTCTCCTAGTGCAATAGTTACCAATGAAGATAAAGCCATGAAAAATGCTATACAAATTGTTTTCCCTAATGCAAGACACAGGTGGTGCTTGTGGCATATCATGAAAACGTTGTCAGAAAAAATGAAAGAGTACAAACAGAATGAATCAATCAAGTTCTATATGCAAAATGTTATTTACGATTCTTTAACAAAAGAAGAATTTGAAGAAAGTTGGGGTAGGTTCATAGAGAACCACAAACTTGAAACCAATGAGTGGTTACTTGGGTTGTATGAGGAAAGGCACCGTTGGGTACCGACTTTTGTGAAAGATTTTTTTTGGGCAGGAATGTCAACCATACAACAGAATGAAAACATGCGCGCATTCTTTGATGGGTATGTCAATTCGAAGACCACTTTGAAACAATTTGTTGAACAATATGAGAATGTGTTGACAAAAAAGGTGGAAAATGAGAATAATGAAGAATTTTGTTCTTTTAACTCATGCCTCTCATGTATAACTCATTATGAGATGGAGAAGCAATTTCAAAGTGCTTACACAACAACGAAATTCAAAGAGTTCCAACAAGAGCTAATAGGGAAGATTTATTGTAATTTGTTTTCATGCAAGGAAAGTGCTATCATTTCACAATATGGAGTAGGTGAAGATGTATCAACGGAAGAAAGCCACCGTCGTGTGATTTTTGATGTTTTGTTTAATGAGAGTACCAACGAAGTTAACTGCAATTGTCGCTTGTTTGAGTATAAGGGCATTTTATGTAGGCATCAAATAGTGGTGTTCATTCAAAGGGCAGTTTACCGTGTACCAAACAAGTACATCTTAAAGAGATGGAGTAAAATTGTCAAAAGAAGCCACACTAAGATTCGGGCTAGTTATGACAACTGGACTGTGAAACCTGAAGCACGTCGATTTGAAAGAATGTGCAATGCCTTCCATGAAGTTGCCGATTTGGCTGCAAATACTGAAGATGGATATGAGAAGGTGATGGCGTGGATCCAGAAATTAAAATGGGAGTGGAAAGAAGGTGAAGAGGTTTGTGGAAGCAATAAGCCTATTTGTGTAGGTACTCGTATGCCACGCTAACAAATCTCAGGTACACTAATTCCATCAGCTATTTGTGGAGGCATCATTAGTTTATTTTTATACACTACAATGCATAATATCATTCGTTTATTTTTCTTTTGTCTAGGGTAGTCGTCATCCATCTTTGAGGGCAAGCCATGATGAGAAACAGATTAGAATTCATCAGTTGTTTGTTAAGTACAACTTTAATCTATTGCCACTGTGTTGATCATACTTTCCTAATGAATTTGATGGTGCCATTTTTGCAGGTTAGCTGGCGAGGTTGAAATCATGACTTTGGTGGTGCAAGTGGCATCGGAGGAAGCACGGCGCTGAAGGTGCATGGCATGGTTGAATATCTGCAACTATTTAGATGTCTGATTGCAACCAAACAGTTGGAGCAGAAAACAAATTAGAGGGATCTATTTTCCAACCGTTGTGGATTTTTCTGTTTCTTAGCCATTCCAGTTACCCTACCCTGGCAGCAAATCTGAGTGAAGATGGTTTCTTACAGGATGACTTGCGTCCTACTTCTATCAACATGAAGGTCATTTGTTGACTTGTATGTTACAAGATTTTGTGCGTTGTCCTGTTAAAGAGCACCATATTTGTCTGAGATGATGATGATGATAATGATTGGGATGTTTACAACTGATTTTTGGTTTTCCTGGGAATTTGAATTACCAATTAGCTGTGTTTCATATTCAATTTGTATGGAACTAGTAATTACCCCGGACTTTGAACATAATTTATTTATAGAATTAATTTTTAAAAATGAATATTTTTTAAAATATTAAGGGAAACAACAGAATTAAAATAAAAAAACTCAATCGCTTCATACAAATTCCTAACATTGCAAATGATTTTCATTAGGTTTACTCTTAATTTCAATCAAAAGTAACAAAAAATATATACGTAAACTAAAAAATATACAAAATTAATATTATTTTTTGGTAGTCATGAAAAAAAAATAGGAGAGAGAAAAAAATTGGGTTGAGAGAGAGAGAGAGAGAGAGAGAGAAGTGCCACGTTGAACAAGCAAGTATTCCATCAAGACCGTTCGCTCATATGATATAGTTTGTTGTCTTTCTTTTTATTAATATAGTTTGTTCTCTTTTTTCTTTTTCTTTTTTCCCCTTAATTCTTAAAAAATTTGTCACATGATATTTAATTGTGAATGACATTGATCTCTTTGGTGGCTTTATTGGTACCGTGGTGATACCTCTCTCTACTAAGCTGTTGGTCTCTCTACTAAGCTGTTGGTTCAGCAGATAAAAACTCCTTGCCGTCGTCTCAAGAGATTGGATTTGACTCAGCATTTTGTTATAATTAAACCTACGCAGTCTTTTAATCACGCAGCAATCTTTAACTTCGGCTACATCGTAGGTGCAAAAAAGAGTGCTATAAATTAGTTGTGAGTTACGTGTACAATGCTTCTTAACGGGTGTATGAAGTAATTTATCTACACATTTATTTTTTTGTACCAAAAAAAAATGTGAAAGCTCTCTCTTGGTGGAACAATGATTGATATTGCTATGGCACAGTGGCTAAATAGATAAATGTTCTCGTCTTTATGGATCACATGACAATGTTGCACCCACTTCCCCCGCCACCACCCTCCCGATCCTCCTTCCTACCGCTGAATCCAGAACAGATATATCCGTCCCCACCGAAAAACCAGCACACCAAATGTTGCACAATGGCCTGTTCTAGCAACAGTAAGATTTCAAGATTCATGGTTCTTCATGGCTCTATTCCAAACCCACTGGTAAAAACAGTGGGTGATTGTGTTCAAAACATTGACAACTTTCCAATATTTTTGACAAGCTACTAGCTCCCTAAGAACACCAACCCC